>JAYDZG010000036.1:15510065-15522747 GCA_034509265.1 Microcambeva bendego
GCAGACCAATGATACTGGTTCAAAAAAGCTGAATTAATGTGGGATTTTAACTTGTAAGACATTGTAATATTTACATGCCAGAATTTTTACATTTACACTTTCAGCATTTATCAGCTTTATCCTATCGGCTTACAATACTGTGACAGTATACAGTGTGAGCAATTGGGGTTTAAGGGCCTTGCTCAAGGGTCCAATAGCAGCAACCTGGCAGTTGTGGGGCTTGAACCAGTGACCTTCTGAATACTAGTTCAGTACTTTTACCAACTTTGACTCTTTTCTTCACATGAAATGTCACAGGATGCTCATGTACAGATGTATACATGTACAACCAAGCACCAGAATAATCATTATTTCATCTCGTACATAGACTTTATTATTGTAGCATTAAATCTGAGACCTGTTTGCTTCACTATTACCATTTACAACAATTGTGGCAGTGACTAAATACAATTAACAAATGTCAGACATTACTCAGAACCCAAAAGTGGCATTTAGCAGTCAAGGTACTGGACTTTTGTCAGAAAGTCTGGTTAATTTTGAAGACCACACAAAACAAGGTCTGTAGTGTTTAGTATACACTTAAGTATTGTTTTAATTGACGGTTAATATAATCGTAGAAAGGTATTGTAACATCTAACACAGGTGTGTCTTATTCAAGATTTCCAAAATAGCTCATAGCAAGAACATCCTGGGTTTGATTCTCAGGTGGAGCTGTCCAAGTAATTTCCGTGTGGAGCTCGCATCTTCTCCACATGAGTTTCCTTTGTGAGCTCTGGTTTCTTCCCACAGTCCAAAGACATACAAGTGAGGTAAATTGGAGATACTAAATTGTCCATGATAAAAACTAAAATAAAGGATAAATGAGAGAGTATAATGAGAACAAGAGAGATTAAAATTATTAGTGTAACCACCAAAATGTGAAAAACATGAATTTTAATAAATAAATGATTTTCATCACATCTTAATAACTTTGTACAAAAGTACATAAAACATTATTTTTGCATGACCACATGTTAATATATATTCTAACGTCTGTCAGTATACATATATCTCACTGCCATTTCATTTGGAAAAAAATCTTCTTCTTAAAATTATTATGCATAACTTCTATGCATATTATAAATAAACTACTTTGTCAAAACATATTAGGCAGATTAACTTGCAATGATTTTGTGTCATCCTTGCTAACATTTAATTTCGCTAAACATTAATCTCCACCTTTGTTTTTGGCTTTCATAACAATTACCAGCACCTCATTTAATACGTGTAGACAAATCCTTTGAATCAGGCATGCTCTCTGCACCGTCTGAAAGTAAGAACGCAAATGTTTCATTGGTAATTCAAGTACTGGGTCAGGGTCCACATCTTTGTTGGTACCTGGTCTTAAATCTATCCATATGCATTATGCATCTGTTGTGAGACCTATTGGAATTATAGACACATACTATCCATAGGGAGCTAAATATACATACATATATGCACAGAGCATCCAAAAAGTATTCAGTGCTTCACTTTTTCCATGATGGATTACAATCATTCTTTTCTCTCAAAATTCTACACAATACTCCATAATGACAAAGTGGGGAAAAATGTTGAATTTTGGCAAATCATTTTTCAAGGTAACACCTCTAACAATTTATTGAAACAAAAGCCAACATATCCCAACAAAAATGTCAATGTCTCAATGACTTGTCTTGTGCCCTTGAGCATCAATTACAACTTGACAACGACGTCTCATGCTGTTCATGAATCGACTTATTGTGTGCTGAGGCATGGCATCCAACTCTTCTTGAAGAGCAGTCCTCAGGCAATTGAGGTTCTGGAATAGGTTTATTAGGTTTACTATGGGATTCAGGGAAGTGCAGGCCACTCCATTTTAGGTACCCCAGTCTCCAGCAGCCGTTCCCTGATGATGCGACCTCTGTGAGCTGGAGCATTGTCGTCAATGAAGATGAAATTAGGCCTGTGTTGTTCATGCAATGACTGGATTATTGATGTTATTCAAGAACTATGGGTGTGTCACTGTACAATTCACAGTGTTGGGCAGTTCTGTATTGACTAGACACACCTGCCCACACTGTAACACCATCACCACCATAGACCAACAGCGGCTGATACATAGTGCTCTCCTTGGTGTCTCCAACTTCATTGGTGGTCATCTCTGCTCACTGTGAATCGACTTTCATCAGTGAACACCACTGAGGTGCACTGGTTATGAATTTTGCCGTTAAGCTCCTCGTAAGAGAACAGCAAGTTGTGCAAAAAGTACTGAGACATTAAACAGTTGGACATTCAAAAGTTTAGAAAAGGTCCCATTAAGTTCACCTGTAAAGGTTAGAGTTCATTTAGGATTCATACTGAAATTTGTTTTAAAAGCCAAATATCCCTAACTGTTTGTGAGTATTGTATATGTTTCATCTAAAATTACTAATAATTACTAATGTGGCTGAGCAGTCATAAAAGCATCTTCTAGTTGCATTATGAATGACTCTGTATGTGACAAATAAAACTTGATTGGATTTAAAGCCTTTTTTATCTATAATCCGCGATGGACTGGCACCTTATCCAGGGTGTTTGTGCGCCTTGCTTCCATTGAGAGCTGGGATGGGCTTCAGCACAAGTAACTCTGATTAGAATAAGCAGCGTACAGCGAAAGTGTGTGACATTAAGTTTGAGCAGAATGTGAAGCATTTCACCGAGCAAATAAACTGTTCTGTGAACACTTTAAATAAGGAACTTAGTCATCCATAGGCATTTTGGAGCAGACGTGGTGTAAAACTGACTTTGTCATTCCACTACATGTGAGGAGAATCATGATGATGTGATGTGGGTGGCAGTTTGACAGGACTGTGTGTGTAAGCCTTATCCTCCTTCAGTGGATTTACTGTCAAAGGACAGGAGACAAAATGATACATTCACCGGATGTGACAATTAATTACAGTAAGAAAATAGAACGATTAGATTGTTTTTAAAAATAGAGCATTATGAGAAGAATGACTGACCAGCTGATATAATTAGCAACAACAGGCTACACTAATAAATTATCTGAAAGTCCTTTAGGATCCAGGGTTTTACTTAACACAGGCTTGTCCTATAATAGCTGCATTCAATGTGTATTTCACAGATGGACTATTAAACCATGAGGAAGCTTAGCTTGACCCAGCTACCTTTAACTGATGCATAATTCTCTGAGTGTCTGCATTTTCCTCGTAATTTACTTTTTGGGGATCCCTAATTGCTGTCGAGGTGGGTATATTTCTGCTCACTCCTCTTACCAGTGTGGAGCTCAAAACTCTTTTCACATAAGCAGGCTGTAAATCAAAAACCCTAAAGTTATTCATTACGCTAATTAGGCATAATATTATGTGCACCTTCTTGTATTGTGCTGGTCGTCCTGTTCTTCAAGAAGCACTGCAACTGTGATGCATTGTGAGGTCTGACAACTTTTTATCAGAATCAGCATTAACTTCAACAATTTGAGCTACAATAGCTCGTCTGTTGAATCCGACCACACAGATCAGCCTTCACTCCCCACCTGCATCAGTGAGCCCTTGGTCACCCATGATCCTGTCACTGGTTTACCACTGTTTTTTCCTTGGACCACTTTTGGTAGATACTGACTATGGCAGACCGGGAACAAGAGCTGAATTTCAGTCATCACAATGTGGCCCTTATATAAACTTGCATTATACTTTGCCCATTTTCTCTGCTTCTAACATTAATGTTAGGGATATTTTTACTTCCTGACAAATGTATTCCACCCACTAACAAGTGCAGTGATGAAGAGCTAATCATTGTTATTCATTTCAGCTGTCAGCAGTCATAATGTTATACCTGGTCAGTGTAGAATGTAATAGAGGCACTCAAGGAGGTGGTGGCTCAGTGGTTTGGTTGATTGGAAGGTCACCACTTCAAGCTCAACCACATACAGTGCATCCGGAAAGTATTCACAGCACTTCACTTTTCTACATTTTGTGTTACAGCCCTATTCCAAAATTGATTACATAATTTTTTTTATTCAAAATTCTACACTCAACATAAAAAGCTTTAAAAAAATCACATTTATATAAGTATTCACAGCGTTTGCTCAATACTTTTTTTGAAACACCTTTGGCACCAATTAGAGCCTGAAGTCTTTTTGAGTATGATGCTACAGGATTTGCAAACCTATTTTGGGTAGTTTATCCCATTCTTTGTGGCAGAACCTCTCAAGCTCCATCAGGTTGGATGGGGAGCGTCGGTGCACAACCATTTTCAGATCTCTCCAGAGATGTTCACTCTTGTTAAAGTCTGGGCTCTGGCTGGGGCACCCAAGATCATTCACAGAGTTGTCCCGAAGCCGCCACTTTGTATCTTGGCTGTTTGCTTAGTGTTGTTCTGTTGGAACCTTCACCCCAGTCTGAGGTCTGGGCCACTCTAGAGCAGGTTTTCTTCAAGGATGTGTCTGTATTCTTAGTCCTAGCCTTAATCTTCTGAGATTTGGTCTGAGATTTCAGCAGGCTGAAACTCCAAGGAAGGGTGTCTTTTGCCTTTTACAGAGGAGTTGCTTCCATCTGGCCACTCTACCATACAGGCCCAATTGGTACAGTGCAGCAGAAATGGTTCTCCTTCTAGAAGTTTCTCCTCTCTCCACAGAGCAATGCTGAAGCTCTGTCAGAGAGACACTTGGGTTCTTGGTCACCTGACTAAGGCCCCTCTAACCTGATCACTCAGATTGGCCGGGCTACAAGCTCAAGGAAGAGTCCTGGTGGTTCCAAACTTCCATTTACGGATGATGGAGGCCACTGTGGGACCTTCAATTCGGCAGACAATTCCTTGGACTTCAAAGCATGGTTTGTGTTCTGACAGGACCTTTTATAGACAGGTGTGTGCCTTAGCTCATCATGTCCAATCAACTGGATGTACCACAGGTGGACTCAAAACAAGGTGAGGATGCACCGGAGCCTAATTTTGAGCGTCATTGCAAATGCTGCCAATACTGCAAATACTTTTGTACATGTGGAAAAAGTGAAGCACTGTTAATACTTTCCAGATGCACTGTACAGTGCAAATAAGGCACTTAACCCTAAATTGCCTGAATTGTATTTAAAAATTCAAATGTAATAGTGCTTTAGTGCATGATAATTTTAACTATATTTTTTCATATTAGACTATCATTACTACTTTTGTGAAGATATGTATTTAATGAGATTATATTAGTTTCTATTTTTTAATTTAACCGATATGTTCCATAATCTCAACTGTTACTTAAAATAAAAAAGAGGGTCTCCTTTCATCCAATGACTTTTTAAACATTGCTTATAACCTTCATTGTAACCTTACGAGTCATCAAAAAATCCTATCCTTTGCTATATTAATTATTAATGTATAGCTTTTAAAGTTTCATGAATGACCTATGTAGGTATGCTTGAAATAAAATGTTAACAGAAATCAAAATATTCCCACAAAAGCCACAGAACATCCACTATTATTAGCCAAAACCCATAAGCTACAAACATGCTTCAAATCACTCAGTGACCAGGTATGGAGGTCATTCATTAGTGAAGCAGCCAACAGACCCATTATAACCCTGATTCTGCTGAGATCTACAGCAGAGATAGAAAAAGCTGTCTATAAGGGAACTATTAACTTGACACTCCATAAAGAAGGGCTTTTATTGAAGAGTACAGTGGGGTGGGGGAAGCCACGGGTGAAAAAAAAATCAATTCCTTATTTTTCAGATAGGCTTTTTTTTCTGGCAGGAACTGGGACAACTGGTCAGGGCAAACATAAACTCTATAGAGCTAAATAAAGGTGAAACCCCTTATTTAATTATTTCTACTAAATCAGGAGAAATAGGGAATAATATACATCCGGATAAGCAAAGCTGGTAAAAACGTATTTTTAAAGACTTTCAGCTCTTCATGGAGTCAATTTTATATTATTTAAATGTGTTTTAATTGAATCCATGTATATTTAAAGTTATTGTTTTATGCAGATCTATCATAATACTATGACCATCTTCCTGATCTTGTATTGGTTGGCCAGAATGCAACAAGCGGTACTGTGTATTCTGAAACCTTTCTATCAGAACCAGAATTAAATTCTTCATGTGCATCAATGATCCCTGGTCATCCATGACCCCACCAGCAGTTTACCACTTTTACTGTTTCTTGGACTACTATTGATAAAGGCTGAGCAGTTTGGGAGATGTTCTGAGTAATCTAGTCATCACAATTTGGCCCTTCTTTTTTCTGCTTCCACCATATCAACTTTAAAGATAAAATGTTAACTTGCTCTTTATTATAACACACCCACTAACAGGTGGAAGAGATAATTGGTATTATTTACTTCATCGGTCTGTGATCATGTTATTCCTGGTCTGTGTATATACTGTTTGCTATAGGTGACAGACAGTTTAAATGGCACTTCAAGGGGAGTCTCTGCACCTCATTAGGAACTATTAGATTTCACACACTGGCCTTGCCGGTAGGTTGCTTTTGTGTTCATATATTTGTTTCACCTATACACCCAGCTTAATGTCAGGCAGGAACAACCCTTCTCTCACAGGGTAACACATCAGAATTGAGGACCATTCCAAAATCTTTTTTTCTTCTTTTCTTTTTAAGCCAGGAATAAGGTTAGACCTGAGGACTGCCCTGGCGTCTGTTGAGTTTAAGGTCAGGGTAAAGGACCTGCCTTTCTTTTTCTCTATCATTTCATCTTATCTATTTTCCTGCCTGTATTTTGCAGTGTTTGTTTGATACCTATACAACCGGCTTAAGGTCAGACTCGAGGACCTGCTCTTCTTCACTCACCGGGCTAAAGATCGGGGTCGAGAACTGTTCCAAGATCGTTCTTTTATTCCAAGCTTATGATTGAACCTTGCCGAGCTTTAGGTCGGGGTAAAGGACCTTCTTCACTGGTACTGCGGTTCCCTGTTGACAGCATTATTTTCTGTGTTCATTTTGTATCCTTCTTCCTGATTAGCTGGCTTTAGAGGCAACCCAGCACCACTTTCATTTATGTTTGGCTTTGTGTTTTCTGTCTTACCACACAATCACTGGGGGATATTGGTGATTATACCCCATGGGGTGAACACACAGCTTCTGTGTCCCTGTTTTTCCCCACTTCAATCTTCATCTTATGAATTTGTTTCTTTTTGGGATTTTTTTTTGGCCAGTTTTTTTTCTTCTTACTTTTGACTGCTCTCATATTTTTAGAGGTCACCTTAGCAGCCTGGTCCAGACATTAGGCTTGTCACAGGTTTTTTGCCCCACTAATCAAACCCTCCTTACCTTGACTGGTACTTTGAGTGCCCTAGTTTAGTTTTTTGTCTTTGTCCTATTACAGCTGTAATTATTTGCTTTATACAAAGACAAATGTTTGTTTTTCCACACAGATCAAGAAATAATGTATTTTAAATTAAAGATAACCTGCAGATGAACACAAACCAATACAGAAAATCAATAAAAAGATAAAAAATATAATTGTAACTTTCAGTGAAAGGTCACATGATCATATTTAAAAATGTAGATGGTAAATGGTCCATGACTGTGTTTGACATTGAACTGGTGAAGTGACTTGTGTAACAAGTAACATGTCCTGTCATGAATGTTACCAAAGTGTTTAAATGACGTTAAAATACATGAAATATTGCTTTTCTTTGATATACTATTACTCTTGTACCCTTGTAGTGCTTTTATAGCATCGGTTTGTTATTGCACACTGTTCTGTAGTCTACTGTGTGATTTGTGTAGAAATTTTTCACCTTTGTCCCAGATTGGCCAACACATATGTAATATTATCTGTCAGGACAGGAAAGCAAGGGAAAAAATAAAGAGCCTCTTGTGTATACATACTCTGCTATACCTGATTGCCTCTATTCCCTATTTTTTCTGCGCTTACCCCTCAGTTCCAATCTCAGTTCAGTGCAGGTCCATGCCTGCACACATCTGCTTCTTTCTTTAAACACTATTGGTTCAAGTAATATCCTTCATCCATTCCCATCCTGTGTCTCCATGGGCTTTTGAGGTTATACTTGAAACATCCCTTAAGTAAGTACATAACACAAACTGCAATACAGGGGATGTACTTTGGTATGTTTTTGTTCAGAAAATCCCCTCCTTCAGTGTCGCTGTAAAGTTGCCTATAATATATAATAATAATTAATTCAAATAATCAACTGCTAACATCTGTTAATGACTCTTGTGGCTAAAATTTCTGCTTTGTGCCTAGTGTTTACAACTGGGTTCCACACCCACTATAACCAATTTGCTCAATGAAATTCAATGGACAGAGATTAGTTTAAAACCATTGCAGTAAGCACCTACAATCCATTACCATGCCATCAACATACCCTACAGACCAGCTGTTTTAGCGGAAATTAAGAGAGAAAACAAACAGATTGAATGTGTTCCTCTTTACTAAAAACATTATGCCGTCAGCCCTTCCTTTTATGATTCCACTCAATTTATCTTCAGTCTGGTGCATTCTGAGTTTGATTACAAGGTGAAGTGGTCTGCGTCCTGGGTTTGGAGATGGCATGTCTGGACTGCGGGAGGAAACCGGAGCTTCTGGAGGAAACCCATGAATGTGTTTGGGATTAAAACCTTTAACTGAAGAATTTGGTGTAACCAATAACTTCCAATGCATTTTATATACATCATTTCATCTGGCTCTGAACTTCTAAATATATTGGAAGATTATGAATTTATAAGCATAAAGAAAACCTGGAGGGTTGCCAGTTTGTGTGTAATGGACGATATGAATAGTGGGCAAATAACTGTGGGCTCTCTCGCTCTCTCACTTTCTCTCTAGGCGTCTATTAAAAACATATAGTTCTCTGGTCAATTGAGTTGTCTCTGAGCTGTTGGTATAAGTAGATCCATGAGTAAATGTTCGACAGATATGCTGCAGTTAATGAAAGTCCTGTTGATTTCATTACTGTTTATTTCACCCCTGTGATTAAAGAGCTCATGAGTGGGTGGTTCAACTGACTTTTTTTTCTACAGTTTGTTGTGATCTCTTTATCTTCCCCCTTCTACATAGAGGTTTTGTAAGCTGACTGTGCCAACTGCACGCTGAACTTGCTTTTATTTTCATCCTTTTCCTTCAAAATAGACATTTTTTACAGTCCTTTTTTTTATCATTTATTGTTGTTGTTTCCCTGGCTGCCATTAATATGTTTGGCATTAATCACCACAAAGTGAGTTTATTCAGTGTGGGTTTTGTTTACATGTTTTTAAGCCATTTAGTTAAGTTTTCTCAACAGGTAGCTTAGTTTCAATGGCAAAAAGAATTAAACAAAACTAATTATTAATTGTACAGTATATATGAGATTGGTTCATTGGAAGTTGAATCCTTGTGTGTGTGTTGAACTCATTTAGTCTCGATTCAGAAATTCCCCAGGAGACCTTTATACTCCGTTTTTCTGACTTTCTATTAAAGCTGACTGACAACACACTGCATCTTGGTATTCTGGAACAGACAAATGGTTCTGACCTCAAGCTAAAATTGTAGTGTTGTAGTAAGCTAAGCCTGATTTAGCATTTTTCCTGTGTTTGTTGAACCATTCATTTGACCTCTTTTATCTTTGAACACGTTGTCTCAGAACATTAGGTCAGCTAAGTGTACATTGTCATCTAGAATATCAGCTTATGTCTATTAAATGCTAACAGATATTTTTTGCTTTCACATACACAAAGATATTAAGAATACACAAACTGTACTTTTTCCCCCTCAATAACCTACTAAAACTATGTTATATGTGTTGTATTTATTTGTAAAATTGTTGTTTGTAGGTGATGTGGCACAGCAGTAAAATGCCCTCTAGCACAATGGGTACCAACCACAGGGCCACGGACCAGTACCGGCCTGTGGATAATTTATTACTTCCCCTCAGTCAGCAACAGAGTGTAGTATTAATAGAGGGAAGTATAATGCAATCAGGGTCATTGGCTATTACTAGAATGGCTGCAATTTTGGAGAAAGCTTTGAAGTTTGTTTGGGGGGGAAAAGCTAATAACTCAAAGTCTGAGTTTAGGTTTTAGATATGTGTTGTCCTCTGAAACAAAATCATTAGCAAAGAATTACTGGGAAGTACATTATCTTACATTTAACAGAGGCTTTATTAATGCAGAAAGACAGTGTCCCAAATTAGGGTTAACTAAGAGGCTAGAACCTATGCTGTGATATATGACTGAAAATTGTGGAAAGGTCAGAATGGTTTAAAATCACTAATCGGAAAAGCAACTACAGGATACATTGCTTAGGAAGTGTATGATAAAACCACTTTGGTCTGTGAATGGTTAATCAATGTGTGTAACAGAGGAATAAAAAGTACACCGTTTGTCCATGTCGATTCTAATACCAGCAGAATAACACCAGCTAACAAGCTTCTTCAGTCGGTGTGTGAGGGTAGGTTGATTCAGTGTGTAAGAGCGAGGTGAACGGTGGCATTAACTGTATGGACTATTAGCAGGGGCTTAATTAAATCAGCATTGATTGCCACTCTGACATTAAAGTGGGTGTGTTATTGATTGATGGTGTGTTGAGAAAGGGATCAAAGCTTATTTGGCTCTAGATCACCATCCCAGCCCGATGTCTCAAGAGATGGATAGAAAAACCAGCACCCATTAGCCAACATGGCTTTCCCTGTAATATATATCTAATAATAAAATATCTTAAACTGTGTGTTGTTTGCTGGTTTATAGTGGTCATTTACCATTTATGACAGATTTCTCCATCCTGAAGTTTTATTAAATGAACTTTTATTAAATTAAACTGTGTTCTTTTAGTGGTTGAATGCTTAATTGTCTGAAAATGTTTTACCATTTCATTTACATATATGTGTAGATTGTAGTGTTATATTATTAAATAAAAGGTTTGCCAGCATACTTTGGGGAAAGTATTTTACTATCCCTAGGTGGGTCCCTTCTCTGTCGAGTTTGCTTGTTCTCCCGGTGTCTTTGTGGGTTTCCTCCAGGTGCTTGGCATTCTTCCCACAGCATAGTAGAGACAATCCCAAGCCCAGATAAATAGGGAGGGTTGTGTCAAGAAGGGCGTTAATTTTAAAAAGTATGTGAGATCAATGTGGATCACGATGCACCGGGAGCAGCTGAAAGAAGAAAAAATGCTTGAGTCCATGAAGAAACGATTTGATGACTATGACCTCTGACCTGAATCTTAATGAACATGCTTGGGAGAAAATGTAATATCAGTTCATGTTTAACTGCTCTATTGATCTACATGGTTTTGGAATGAGATTTTCAACAGTCTCAGATCGTGTCTGTGAATTTAAGTTCTGCATTTGCCATTTTTAGGTCTTAGATGGGGCCAGTCATAGCCTAGTGGTTAGGGTTCAGGACTAGTAATACAAAGATCACCAGTTCAAACCTCACCACTCCCGGGTTGCTGCTGTATGACCCTTGAGCAAGGTCCTTAACCCTCATTGCTCAGATTGGGGTCAAATTTGTGACATTTTTCAATTCCACCCACTTTCATTCCTTAAAAAAATTATATACACCAAAGGTTGTTGAAAGTAATTTGGCTGTCATTGTAAGCCAAGGCTTCTACTCCACAATTAGTCATTCCTACATGATTAAAAAGAGCTGCCATATTTTTTAATTCTACTAGTCAGCTGTATGAATGCAGATCTGCAAATACTAACAAACAAGTTAATAGTTTAAGATGAATTATGTTCAAATTAACTTATTACATCAGATGGCAACATAAACATTACAATTGCATTTTCCTGTTCACTTTGTACTTGTGCTGTACATAGCTGGAATGAAACAGCCTCTTGAACCTTAAATTAGTCAACTGCTTTAAAGATAAATCATATTCATGCTCCAATGGGAGCCATAATTAACCTGCCTGGAAGATAATGCATGTGCATTTTGCCTCCATGCTCAGTAAGATGGATGGTTTAAAAAGCTTATTTTATCCAAAAATTACAGATGGGCAAGGAAAGAGAGCATTGTGGGCTCATCAAGTTTTTAAATGTAGAAGAATCCATTGACCTTCAAGCACACTTTTTAAAAATGGTCGCACATTTGAAAAATCAAAGCTAGTGCAGATTGCTTATATGCCGATGAGCCATAACATTATGAGCACATTCATAATATTGTGTTGGTCCCCCTTTAGGTGGCAAAACAGCCCTTCAATGGCCATACACTGTATGCTGACATCTTTCTTCCAGAACTTGTGGGGAACCAGTGTCTAACTGGCACTGTCACCTCACAGCAAGTGCCAGAGTTTTATTCACAGGTTGGGCGGTCTGGATCCTTTCTGAGTAGAGTTTGCATGTTCTCCCTGGTTCTGTGTGGGTTTTTCGCCGGTGCTCCAAAAACATGCTAGGTGAACTGGAGAAACGAAATAGTCCATGAATGTGTTTGATATAAACTATCGATATTTGATATGTAACGATCATCCATTTTACCCGCTTCTAACGTCAACTCATATATCCCACCTCCTAACATGTGATCCAAGAGATAATCAGTGTTGTTGATGGTGGCTTAGTGGGTAACATTGTCACCTCACAGAAGTCCTGGGTTCAATCCCCATGTGTGGTGGTCCGGGTCCTTTCTTTTTGCATGTTATCCCCATGTAAGTGTGGGTTTCCTCCCATAGTCCAAAACATCCAAGTGAGGTTAATTGGATATACTAAATTGTCCATAACTGTTTGATATAAATTTGTGTA
>JAYDZG010000036.1:15522847-15549385 GCA_034509265.1 Microcambeva bendego
TGTTGTTGATGGTGGCTTAGTGGGTAGCACTGTCACCTCACAGAAGTCCTGGGTTCTATCCCCATGTGTGGTGGTCCGGGTCCTTTCTTTTTGCATGTTATCCCCATGGATGTGTGGGTTTCCTCCCATAGTCCAAAACATCCAAGTGAGGTTAATTGGAGATACTAAATTGTCCATAACTGTTTGATATAAATTTGTGTACTGATGAAACATGTGTAATGAATAACCATTTCCTGTGTAAAACATGATGTTAAAATTCCAACTATTAAAGTGTATGCATATCTGAATTAATATTTATTCTAGTGGTATTTAGCTGATGCTTTTAACCAAAGCAGAATCTTCAAAACTTTCTGAACTTTTTAAAACTCTTTAAGACTTTTAAAAACAAATGGCATCACTATTTTCAGTCACTTTCCTTTGTGATACTTTTTTTCCAGTGTTGTACCACTTTAATTCCATCAGAAATCCCCTGTGCAATTATCACTGAAAAGAAATTGAGTAATAGAGGATTAAGGGTCCCTAACCCTTGCTCAGCATTGGGAACCTGGCAGTGGTGGGTCTTAAACAAGCAACCTTTTGATAACTAGTGTAGTCAATGCAACTCAGTAAGATCTGCCCTCAGCAGGTGAAAAGATTGCATCTGAGTCAGAAGTGGCACATGATAATATGTGCACATCCTTGGTCAGGGTGGGGGTCTTCAGTGCCAAAGGAAATAATATTTGTGGAAACATGACTGTGACATTAAAATCCTAATAAACACACTTCACCTGTTCGTGGTCATAATGTTATGCATAGTTGGTAAATACTTTTGATCGCCGAGTAATAAGGTCCACAAAAGTAGCCCTAGATATCTTCTAACCTCATCAAGAATTCTCTCTGCTTTTATGTGCTGTAGATAAAAATGGCTGTTAATGATTATGGCACATTTGTTACATATTTGATAACTGCTTGTTACTCATATTTTCTTTAGACAACATAAACAATGGTCTGTCTATGCTTTTTAGATATATATTACACTACAGAATATACTTCAAGACATATTAGGAACAGCAGTATTCTAGCAGGTATAATTTGATTCTCAGCTCTGCCATGCAACTTCTATTGAGTCCTTGAGCAGTGACCTTAACCCTCTCTGCTCCAGGGGCACAGTACAATGACTGACCCTGCACTCTGACCCCAGCTTGTAAAAAGAGATTTGCAAAGAAAGAATTTGTTGATCTGTACAGCTGAATTATATATGACAGTTTCTTCTTATTGTCTAATGACGACATGCCACATCCATGAGTTTATTTTCATGATTTTCTCACTGATATCATACAGAATAAATATGAATAACTACTGAAATACATGTAAATAAATACTTACTAACATACATATATTTGAAAGTATTATTGGGTGTGTGTACTTTTGTTATTTAATTTTTTATTTACTTGTCAAAAAATAACAGATTATTTTATTGTGCTTTTCAAATCAAGTCTTTTTAAATTACTTTTGTGTGTGTTCGGCAGGGGTCTCTCTGGAGAAAGTCTTTTACTACAGCGAGTACTGGGAGGTGACTCGTGGTCTCTATGCCCCTTTTGACTGCACAGCCACTATGAAGTCTGGCAATGCTGATGTGTACGAGAACGAGATCCCAGGAGGCCAATACACAAACCTGCACTTTCAGGCACACAGCATGGGGCTAGGCAACAAGTTTAAAGAGGTGAAAAAGGCTTACGCTGAAGCCAACAAACTGTTGGGTGACCTTATAAAGGTAAAACAGCCCTTGTCCATCTGTTGTTAGTCCTCATGTTCTTTTTTCTCTTTGTTTCTTACTTTGTTATTTGCTATCTACGTCTTTAATTCTGTGAAAAGCCATTCTCTGGGGAAAATCACTGGCATTTTCTATTACGTGAAATTGATTTTGCTGCCACAGTTTGCCTGGGGAGGTTTCTAAATCTAAAACACTATCAAAATCTAAATTACTTTTGAATCAAACTTTAATACAACCAAGGGAATTTATATATCCTAATTTACATTTATGGTATTTAGCAGGTACTTTTATTCAAAGTTACTTTCAATTGTACAAATACACAATGCAAGCAAGGTAAGGGCCTTGCTCAGGGGCCCTAACAGGGGCAAGCACGCTGTGGTAGGGCTTTACCCTGTGACCTTCTGATCAGTCGTCCATTACCCTAACCACTAAGCTGCCCTCTGTAGTTTTTTTTATTTGTTTATTTGGTTTTCACCAATCCATGCCATCTTAGATCCTTCTCAATATAATCTTTATAGATTCTCTGCACGTGTGTGAATGTTTTAGGCAGAATTCATAAATAGAGGTAAAGGATAAGTTTCTCCCCAATTAAGCATTTTCTTCTTTATTTGCCATGCTCTCCCTTCCCTAAAGCCAATCCGCCAAGTTTTATTTTGCAAGCTTATGATTTGCCCCACTTCCAATTCTTCCTGTTCAATATAATCGTTTACACAGGCTCTCCTCTTGAATTTTCACATCTGCATCTTATTCTCATTCCCTTCACATATCCCCTCATTTTCATTCTCATGGTGTCTCTCTTGTTCATTTGAATGTGTGGCAATAGAGGAAGTGACTGGGATCTCTAGATTTTTAAAGGCAAAGCTCCTCCATGAACTTAGTAACTCAATTCACATTTCAGTATTTATGAGCATAGATTCTGCATGGTGACCCAATCGCATACAATTACAACTATTCCAGACAATCCATAAAAATGTGGATGTTTAAATATGTTTATATGTTTAAAATATAGCAGTTCACTGGGGTTCTCCACACCAGACTTGTTTAACCTTGCTTTTGGCACAAGAGTACGTGGTGTTTATGGACCAAGTATAGGCCTTCCGAAAGTGTAATTAATGTAAATGGCAATAACATCTAAATTAGAATTTTAAAAATGTGTTAACATACTTTTGGGCATGCAGTGTTGTATTATCCATAAGCTAATCCAAATATTAAATACTTTATAGCTGAAATCTAAATTTTTAGTTGATTACAGGGTTTTGAAACAGCTGTGAGCCAGCTGGCCTAATTTAAACAATTTTTGAAACACTTTTTCCAGACTCTAATTTCATCAGAGATCACTGCTGGTCTCATTACACTACCTCAAATCATAAATACATCTTTAATTAAATCAATTTTGATTCAAGCGCCCTAAAAATAGCTCCCGTCTTTTACTTTGAAAGGTACTTTAACTTCAACCACAGACAGTAAATATAACTAATATAAAGTGTCTTGTCACCTCGGATTAGAATTAAAAATACATTGTCTTACGATGTCTTATTTAGGTAAGGGGTTGATGGTTGGTTGGTTGGCTGGCTAACAGGCAGGCTGGTTGATAGGTTGGTGAGTTAATTAGTTTGAAAGGTGCAATGTAAAAGCATTTAAATAATAACTCTTGAATGTTAAATTTCAATAGGCAGAGTAAAAAGCAGTTACATAAGACGTGGGTACAAGTAGCTGCTGTATGACTAGGAAAATGCAGGTGACTGTAGAAAAGTGATGTAATGTGTTCTTGAAATTTGTAAATAAGTAGAGCTAAAGAAAAGTGATAAAAAAATGATCTTGTATAATATAATGAGTAAATGTAAAATCATTTGCATTTGACATCATCACAAGTACTTTTTTATTCATTTTTAAATAGATTGCTATCTGTGACACCATCATTGTCTCATAGATTTCTGCTTCTGCTTTCACATTGCTTAGTTATATTTAGAATAAGAATTGATCTGAGCTTAAGTCAGAGATTAATGAAACAAGCCGCTTGAAGCTATTTGACCTTTATAACACTTTTGAACTAGCGACCTTTGAGTAGTCACAGGTTTTCACTTGCTGATGTTTCAGCTTAATTTCCTTATTGTGCTACAACAGCATGGCTTTATATAAACAGTGTGTTTTTGAAAGACCTAGGGAGCTCTATGGATCATAGACAGCATTTATTAGCATCCTACGCACGTTCACGAGAAGTGGCTGTTCAAAATCCCAGATGCTGCCTAGTATGGTACCTTAAATTTGATCAGGACTGAAGAACGATGGAGCATCAGATGCTTCCTTAGTGATGAAGGCAATCCCAGCATTCAGTGTGGCTGAACTTTTCTCAACCAAACAGAGTTCTTTTCAAATGTGAATAAATCAACAATTGTCATTTATTTGCAACCTTTGGATACATTAATGAGAAATTAACATACAAAATGTCCTTCCACTTCAGAACTTTTTGCAGGCCTCAAAATATTTTAATACTTTAATATTTTTTAACAACAAACTGACAAAGCCAAAAATGATTTTCTAATATTTCATTGTTCTATTTCATTGTAAGATTCTTTTTTTATTGTACTTTCAAAATAACTTAACAATTTTATTTTATTTTATTGTATTTTATTTTTTATTATATATATTATTTTATTTATTTATTTATTTATTTATTTATTTATTTATTTATTTATTTATTTATTTATTTATTTTGGGGGAGGGGGGGGTTGTATAGTCATAGGAATTGTTTGTAAAAAAAAATACAATTTAAAAGTTTAATACAAATAATGCATACATGTTCAATAAAGTTTGCAAAATCATCAGTTAGTTATAAAACGGCTGATAAACCCAGAACTGCCAGTGTAACATATGGGTATGGCTATTAAGAAAGGACATTTTCCAGCTGTTTAAAAATGACTGAATAAAACTCACCAAAATCTGCTGTTTCCAAAATACAGCCTAAATGATTTGATGGTCTCAAAGCAAACCTGTGTGTGTGTGTGTGTGTGTGTGTGTGTGTGTGTGTGTGTGTGTGTGTGTGTGTGTGTGTGACAGAGAGACAGAGCAAGTGAACGAGTCAGCGAGTGAGTGAGAGATTTGTTGTATTCCTTCCAAATTTTCAGCCGGAAATTAATCAGACCTTTAATATGTGTGTCCAACATTAAGGTCTCTGTTTAGGTCCAATATCTTCATCTTTGATTAGTCTAGTGGGTAGAGTTTATGTTACCTCGCAGCAGGTTGTGGGTTTGAATCCCAGCTCTTCCATCCCAGCTTTTCCATCCCAGCTTATTGCAAAAAAAAAGCCTTTCACTTATCTGGACACATTTGTATGTAAATATGACCATTAAAGGCATTCCATCAGCACTGGATTATTATTAGTTTATCAACAAACAGCAGACTTCAGAGTTTGTGCAACCATACACACATTGCTGCCTTGGTCCATCTATCCTGGATGTAGTTAGACAAACACCTACAGGCACCCACCACCACTGCTGGAGTTCAAAGCTCCTGCTGTCCTGCCAGTGGGCAAACAGATGCACCCTGTCAGCCTGTGGGAGATTCACGACGCAATCACACAGGAAGAAGTGTCTACACTGGGAGGGAGAGAGGAAGTATATAAGAGGATTGTATGTGGGTATGTCTGAGTCTGTATTTCATACCGCCCATGCTTCTCTATGTTTCTGATCCTGTCTTAATCCTGTCTTAGTCTCATGTCTTGGTTGACATTCTGAGTAACTGATGTTGACAGGAGCTTGGCTTGAGTTAGTTTAAGCTTTGGACACTTAACAAACCCTATATTTAATTAACATGCTATTGATTTTGAATCATGTTTTGTTCAGCTTTTTTGTAGCAGCTAGTGCACAATTAGTCTATTTTAGCCTAAGAGAAGACAGCCAAACCGATCTGAGCTAAATTACTGCCTCAGAAAACATGTTGAGTATTAATGGTGTAACGACATCATCCATCAAGTTTTACATTTTAATTCTAGCTCTTTGTAATTGCTAAGATAATTACAAAACAAACGATTATAGCAGCAAAATAACTCATGTAGTCAGTTTTGCCTTCAGTGAATTAATTTATCTATGCTTGTAAAGTTTTTTTTACTCTAGTAAATGAGAAACACAAACCAGCAGAACTTAGTTATGACCTATGTGTTATAAGAATTGTTTTTTGTTAGTTAATATGTGTTATTGGTTTAAACTCAGTCAGTAAATTCTTAGCTTAGCAGTTCTATTTTTTGTTCTTGATAGCAAACGTGGGCATTTGGGAATTTCACATAACCAGGAAGAACCAAGCTTATGTTAACTTTAAACAATATACAGCTGCCACACTCTAATTCAGAAGCTCGGAAGAACTGTTAAGTGTATTAAACAATCTAGATTGCTACGTACATTAAGATATGGTGCCTCACCAGCTTTATACCCAGACTCTCAGATTTATATCAGCACTAAAGCCAAAGCCACCTTATCACTTCCTGCTCTTCTGTCCTGTTAGATCTTAAACAGTGAATGAGCAAAAACTTCCTTAAATTAAATCCATGTCCAGACAAAACTAAAGTTTTACTTACTGGTTCCAAATCTTACACTATCCAAACATCTTATTTATACTATCCAATCTAACTGATCTTACTCTCAACCTATATAGTACCATTGTCAAACCCTAATCAATAGTACAGAACCTGTGTGTCTTTTTTATTTTTTACTTTTTTACAATTCTTTGGTTTAAAATGTCTTGTTTCAACTGAGTAGACTCATGCCCATGCTCAGTAAACAAGATGCTGTCACTCTGGTTCATGCTTCATCACATCTTGTCTGGACAATTGCAACTCACTGCTCCTAGGTGTTCCCAACAAATCCATCCATTCACTCCAGAATGTTAAAACTTCTGCTGCCAGAATGTTATTGCGGGTTAAAATATCTGCCCACGTCACTCCTATTCTTTATCAGTTACTCTGGCTACAAATAGAAAAATATTCAGCATAAACTCCTGCTCACCTACAAGTCCTTGTACGGGCTTGCACCCCCCATATTGATCTGAGCTTATACACTTATACTGCCCCACCCATAAGATCAGATCCACTGATGCTTGCCTCTTTGCCATCCCTACTTTTATGGTCCCTCAACTTTTGAACTTACCACAATCTCTCTGTCACTGCTCACCACTTTCATCCTTCAAAACTCAACTTAAAACTCTTATCAGAATATTTTAATCAATTAACTTCTAAAAGCAGCTAATAATGGGCCTATTGTAAAGCAAACTTGAGTTTAAGAAATGGTATGGTTCACTTTAGGGGTGTCTGAAATTGTATTTTTCTGGACATGAATATAGGAGAAAATCCTTACTTTACTGTTGACAGTGTACCCACGTTAGACATATTTATTAGTATCAGATACCTTAACCCAGATTGACTGTTACCATCATTTAACACAATTTGAATAAAATTCATTAGATATATCTGGTTTTCTCTGGTGGTATAATTCACTCCCAATGGTGTCGGTGTTTTCTAAGTAACGTTACCAATATAACTTTCTTTCTGCCCATTTCTGAAGCACAACCTGTCAGCTGACAGGCAGCATTATGGTCTTTGGTTTGCAGAAGGAACCCCTAGCCAAACTAAAGGCGCCTTGACATTTAACGTTCCGTGTCTACCCAAACCTCTCTCACACACACACAGTCTGTCATGTGTCTATTTGTCATCCACCCACCTGCTCCCCACTTCGTCCGTGCCATGTCTTTTTTTTATTTTTATTTTTATTCTGCTCCTCTATTATTATACTTCTTTTGCACTTTTTCAAGACTCATGGGAACCTGATCCACGAAAAAAAAACTTCACTTTGTTTGCCAGAAAATCTGTCACTGTCATTTTGCTTGATACAGACCTTTACTGTCCATACACAGGAAGCAGATACTAAATATCTTCTTAATGTTTTTTTCATCCATCTCTTTCAATCTCTGCAGGTAACACCCTCATCAAAGATTGTTGGTGACTTGGCACAGTTCATGGTTCAGAACAATCTCTCCCGGACAGAAGTGGAAGAGAGAGCAGATGAGCTCTCTTTCCCTCTCTCGGTGGTGGAGTTTCTACAGGGACACATTGGCATTCCTCATGGTGGTTTTCCTGAGCCTTTTAGGTCCAAGGTAAATCACTTGTGCTCAAAGTTACAATGACAAATCACACAAGCACAAACACTGACATAATAAAAGTATAATCCTACCTTATTGCTCATGGGACCCAATACTTTCTCAGATATTTGCACCTGTTTTAATCCTATTTTCTGCACAATCGAAAGAATTATAACAACATTACATTTAAACCATAATTTCATTTTGGCAAGGCTATAAATATAAGTATGAAATGGGTAGCCAATGTGGAGTTATCTGCATTTTTGAGTTAGAATATTAAAAGATAGACTAAATCATGCATTCAGACGTGTATTTTTAATTATTTCAGCACAGTTAATTTTTGCATCATGAGGTGTGTTACACTTACAAAATAATATAAGCCAGTGTTGTAGAAATAATCCTTTCAATGATATTTACAGTTACTGGAAGAATTCTTTCTTCATAATTTTACATTGCAGCAGTGACCTTTATTTGAAATAGATTGTTAAAGTTGTGCAAAACGTGCAACAATTCTGACATTTACCCATGCAGTGCAGCAGCACAGCTAACATTAGGACCGAGACTGAAATGCTTATCAGTTTGCTATGTTGTAAGGATTACGTTATATTCTTGGTTGACGTCTGTTTTGAGAATTCCTCGAGTGGCATGCAAAAATAAATTTGAATGCTCATCAACACAGTTGTACATTTTGGTAAAACATTGGAGATTGTGATTAAGCAATGCAGAAACAGGAGCATTTCAAATGCTGGAGATGCATTAGTGTTATTTCCTTTTTGTCTGATTCTGTTGAATCAATCAGTAGACAATATACCCATTAATTCATTCATCAGTAGCATCCCAATGCAGTGTGTCCAAATTTGCAAGCTTGAATTATATCACCTTGGCTAATTGTCTACATAAACAAACTAGCATCATGACTCTAACTTTAAATACACTGTGTTCAAATGGTATTTATTCAAAAGTTGCTGGTTGAAGCCCCACCAATGCTTGGTTGTCACTGTAGGGTCCGTGAGCAAGATACAATTGTTTGGACTGTTTAGTGTCAGAGTACTGCAAGGCACCTTGGGAAAAACTATGAAAACAGTGAGCTTTATTCCGTGAGTCAAATCCAAACATAAAAACTGTTTATGCTTTTTTATTATTTGAGTGGGGAATTGGCGGAAGTATAAAGGATTTAAATGACAAGTTGTTTCGTGTCAGTATTGAGTCTGACTGCGTGTTAAACTCATGTGAATCATGTGAAAAGGTCTTTGTTGGTTTGTTTTTTACATTTTCCAAAATTTTGGATACTTCCCCAAAAGGATTAACATCAGTTAGAGCTTGCAATGAGCTCTGTTTAAAATTCCTTCTACATTCTAAATACTGAATTTAAAAGAAATGAAAGGCAACAGATTAAGGGCTTAAACAAGGTGCCATAAAAATAACACAATTAATAAACACTTTCTTGAACATGCATAGTACTGACAATAACCAAATAAATGTCATGTTTGGATTTAGTGGTGCTTCCTATTAAGTCTTAATTGGTCTTGGACTAATGCTTAGAGTATTCCATATATAAATATTAGACAACAGGCTTTAGGGAAAAAAAAAGCATTAGAAATCTGTTGGTACAACCACGTGGTAAGCCAGTAAATCTGATGCACAGGAAAGTCATAACAAATTTGGTTTTGTTTTGCATCACCATCCATTAGCGCTGGCATCTCTGTGGTTTTCCTTAAAACAGGACAGCTCATTGAGCATTATCTTTTATGTTAAGGTCCTGTAGTTAATTAAATCACTTCAGTTCTGTTTAGAATCAGTGCAGGTGCTTAAATTGTATCACTTCTCTATTGTTGACATGTCTTATGGTCAGTTAGTTCTTTAACGCTAAAACTACGCCTATTAGTTTTCCAAGCTCTGTTTGTCAGAGTGGCATCGTGTTTGCAGCAGTAAGAAATTTAATCATGCCTTATCCCACTGTATAGCAGTGAAGCGTGCAGTACGTGCCTTGCGGTAAATTTGACACATCCTCCCATCAGCAAGAACAGACTGCTGTTTACAGTAGAACATTACCAGCATTGTCTACAGCCCAAACCCTGTTAAAACTGTTCTGTCCTTCACTGAAATTTAAATATACAGCTTTTATGAATGTATCAATTCAATATACTATCCTAACTAATAAAAGAGTTATATAACGAGAATCCAAAAATGCTGGGAAGGAAATGAATATAGCCCTTAGCAAATAGAGTGCAGGGATAGTAATATCTAGGAAATAAACTCAAGAAAATGACAAATGACTTTTCATAAACCATTGTACATTTTGGCTTGAGAAATGTCTGCTTTACATAACACTTTTGTTACCATAAGGTTATGTAACAGTAAAATTTACTTGTTTATTTAAATGCCATGGAGTTATATGACCCGGCTTGCACATTTTATCTAATTACAGAGAGCCACATTACTTTGTAATAATTTACATAGTAAATAAGTAATATGGAATGTGTTTACCTAAGTAAAAAGAACGCTGAGCAGCACAAATCGACTCATTTCCTGTCCAAAGTCCACCATGGCAGTTTAGGGGAAAAGCCTGAATAATGGAACTACAGACTCAGTGTTTACTTTATTAGGAGCACTACACTTTTATTGGGTGGCGCCATGGCTTAGTGAGGAGCACTGTCACCTCACAGGAAGATATCATGTGTTTGATTCCCTGAAGAAGCAGTCCAGGTCTTTTCTGTGTTAATTTGGCAGGTTCTTCCCTTGTCTTTGTGGTTTTTCTGCAGTCCAAAACATGTTAGTCCCGTCATGAATGTTGCATGAATGGAATGTCTAAAACACGATGTTAAAAACCTATTAAACAAATAGGTATGTAGGTAGGTAGGTCTATCGGTCACTATTGATAGATACATTACATAATCAATGTTATGTCAATGAAATCAGTTTGACAAGGTCAATGCTTTGCTATGTGGCACTTAATCATGTTTAAAGTAACTATTGTAAAAAATATATATTTATTTTTTGTTATGGTTAGAGACCATGCCTATCCCTTCATGGCTACAATTTATTAATACATACAGGGCTTACTGCATAATATAAAACAGTCCTTGTGCTATTACTCTGTCACCAGTATGTGCAGGCAGTTTGGGCTTATGGATTAATGTGGCTTGCCCACTCAAGCCTTGATACTTTTTTAATTACTGTCTGACAAATAAGGATGTGGTAGTTATGGTTACCAGCTCAAACCAGTCATTCTACCCAGACCTCTCTCAACAGTTCTAAGTTCTTCTTCATAAAAGTGACTAGCAAGTGCAGAGGATATGGACATAACTAAATACATGTATATGTGTAAGGTCAGTTGGGAGGACACTTGAAACCATACAAAACATGCTATTTGATGGATGCAGTCCCGTTGCTTCCAACTCCACAACCAGTTTAGTCATATATCTACAACTTGAGTGAACTCTAGTGTAACTATAAATATTGTTTAACCTAGTCCTCGACTTAATCCTTTACCCAGAACTTGAGGAAGACGAGGCATCAAGGCTCCAGTATGTTCTTGCACACAGTAGTCTAACTAGCTATACTTGTCTGTCCAAATATTTCGCTGTATTCAAAAAATGATTAAAAACCAAATATTTTAGCAGTAATTAATCTATTGTTTGAATTTATTTTTCTACTCCCTAAAAGCTCACACAGGCTATATGACCATTTTTTTTTCACCCAAAACAATGAACACATGCCAAAACAGATTGTTTCTCCACATTCTGTGCAAATGTTGTTTGCTAAAGTATTAACTAGACACACAGTCTATTAAGATGCAAATATGTAGTCAAATGGAGTCAATTATCGCTGTAAATTAGCAAAATTCTTCAATGTTATGCTGATTCAAATGAGTGCATTGTGTGTTATAGAATTGTTTAGAAAGTTTTTATCCTGTTTGCTGATTGTTTATCAGAGTGACACACACCAAGATTAATGGGGACAATATTTGGGGTTTCAAACCATTGTAAATTAAGTAAGATTTGGAAATTAAAAGTTTAATATGGTTCTGTATTGTTTGTTTGGGGGTTGTGATTACTGTTAGAAGATTTACAATACTTAGACAGTAGATTGTCTAAGAAACTGAGGGTTAAGGGCCTTGCTCCAGGGCCCAACAGTGGCAACCTGGCAGTTGTAGGGCTTGAACCAGCAACCTTTAGGCTACTAGTACATTACTAGACTTCCCCTATTACTGACGCATGCAATTCTTCTAATCTGCACTAGTTTTCCAGGGCAAGAACTGTGACATTTAGGTGCTGGGTTTGATTCCCAGGGCCAGTAGTGTAGTTAATTTTTGTGTGGAGTTTGCATGCTCTCCCAGTGTCTGTGTCAGTCTGCTTCAGGAGCTCCCATAGTCCAAAGACTGGTTAATTGGAGCCGTGAATTGGACCCACTCCTATCCTCAGTAGGATAAAGCGGTGGCAAAACAGATAATGAATGAATGTTAGCTTATTTTTTCTGTATTTAGGGGTTAATATATTCTCTCCAAAGATCTATCATTGCAGACTGAAGATCATGGCACAGATTAAGTTATAAAGTCATGAGGGTGAATTTCTCGAAGTAGGCTGTCATAGAGATGACAGACACACTGTGCAATTTCTAGGAAAAGGCTAGTGGGCTTTAAAAATTCCATTTCTTTTTATTGTTCCCCACCACATATACAGAAACACACAAATTCCCTCAAGAAAGTTCGACCCTGGAGTCCAAAATGTGAAAGATCAAACACTGTCAACGTTAGCTTCATTTACATAAGATGCCTGCAGCTAACGTGGAGAGAGAGAGAGAGAACTTAATAGGCACATTTAGAGAGGGATGCAAAGATTGATGAAATATGGTACTCATTACATTGTGTGGCTTTGTTTATAGGAAGGGATCAGTTCTGGATTAGTAAAGTAAATATAGGTGATGAGGTGAAGCAGTATTATATAAGGCTAAAGTTGTGTTCCAACTACAAAATTACACTTTTAATTATGTGTGCATCCTATTAGAGACCCGATGTAAATGTATCCAAAACATGCTTTAATAACTGTTCATTTTTCCACAATTTAAAAAATATATATTTACCCTCATACCCTCAAGATTGTACCCTCATAAACTACCAAGACTTTGGGTCTTATTTAGAATGTTTGACTGAAAATATTAATAGGTTTGATATGTACACCAATCGGGCATAACAGTCTGACCACAATATTGTTGGACCCATTTTTACTGCTAAAATTTCAGAATTACCATTAATTACTTCAGCAAGTGGAGCTACAGCAGCACGTCTGATGAACCGCACCACATTGGCCAGCCTTCACTCTCCACGTTCATTAGTGCCTTGTGTATTCCACTGTTCCTTAGACCACTTTTGCTCTGACCAAGTAATTTAACCATCAAAGTTTGGTATGCCTTGTCAGTATTTAATTTGGTTTTAAAACAGTTTTTAAGCACCACATACATAAAGAGAGGACCACAATGAACATTTTTTCTGTCAGATAAACCTCAATTTCTCCTCAATTCAATCAAACACATTTTGGATGAACTGGAATGCTATTTGTCAACTAGTCCTATCACTCAACCTAGATGCCGATTCCAAAATCCAATAAAACCCTATTCACATACTCGTCCAAAGACTAGTTACAATGCTTTTGGCCATTGGCTGTATTATAGTTCATAAATTTGTCTCACCATGAACTAGCAATTCAAGGTGTTTTGTTGCATTGTGCCCAGTGATTCCAGGCAAATCAGAACCCACCGAAACTTTTATAATGTGGTTATCCACTGTTTCACTGCTTGGTTCTACTTACCCCAGAACTGTAAAGTTGGAAATTGGAATTTCACCTATGAATTCTGAAAAAAAACGGATGAAATGTAATACATTTAGTCCAAGCATATAAAATGGCATTGACCACACCTATTTAACTCACTTGTATGACGCTGATTGTAATACGCCTTGCAGCATAATGCATAAAAAGTCTAGGTCTCATAGAATATTGCTTCATTTTTCATATTTCTTTTTATTAAATAAGATGAAAAAAAATGCAGATCCACAGAATCACATCCACAGTCCATCAAAACAAGGGACAGTACTGTGAAGAATAATGCACTGAGGATAGGAGATGAGGATGGTGTAAGGTTCACTGCAGTTGTTCTTGATTACGTAAAGCATTTAAGCAACCCCAAGGGCCTTTATGCTGGAACAGTGCTTGTCTCCTTGTGTCATTTCATCTGTGCAGTGAAGAGCTGGCATGAGCTGATGCTGTTGTCCTGATGTGATGTCCTCTTCTGCACAGCCCAAGGCTTTTTGTGTTTGTATATTTGTATGTTTGTGTGCTTGTGCATGTGTAGGAGGTTATTTGCATGTATGAGAGAGCTAGACAGTGTGTACATGTGATGGAGTAGAGTGCTTTGAAGTGCATTTGAGCATTCATGTGGGTTATCTATGGGAATCAGCTCATCCTGAATAACTTAGATTTGTTGTTCGATTCTGCCATAACTTTTTGAGGCAACACTGATAAGCTCTCCCATACCCAGTATTTACAGTACACACAGAGAGAATGCTTTATTCTATTTAAGCATCAATATTTATTACAATTCTGAGTCAATCAGTAGCATTATAATGCAATAAAAGGCGCCTAGTAGGTGCAACGGGATTTTCTACTAGCACAGAACTCCTTGTTGCCAGCATTGCCACTGGTCGACTGGGCATCATCTAGCAGGCATAATTGGCAGTGCCATTTATCAAATAAGGACCATGATTGGCAGATAAAGAGGCAACTGTGCAGAATGCATGGGTGAAAAAGGGTTCCGCCAAGGGATGCATGCAGGTCAGAGGAGGCGTGAGCAACAAGTCGACTATATTAAGGAGAAAATGCATCAATAAAATAGAAAATAATTTATAAATAAATAAAAAATACATCTCCCACATGGTGCAGAGGTGGTTTTGTGTAAAGTTCTCCCTGTGTGTTCTCCCAACCTGCAGCCTGGCTGATACACTGAATTGTCCCATAGGTACCTAGCCACTATGATGCATAAACCAGTGTATTGTAGTGCTTGTCTCAAGCCCAGGTAAACAGAGAAGATTGTGTCAGGAAGGGCATCTGGCAAAAAAAAAATTATGCCAAGTTGATAATGTGGATCACAACCTACTTTGGCGACCCCTACATAAATAAATACATAAGATTGGTTTTACAGTTTAAACATGTATTCTTTATGTGGTCTAAATTTTCATCCCCTTGGATTTTTTAAGATTAATCCCCTTTATCTAAGGTTTGCATTCACACACACACACCCAAATGGAAAAGCATAAACATACCTTCTTTCCCCAAAATTACCTCAAAAGCCATCAAATGAATAAGATATGACGAGGACTGTTGGAGGCATTTATGTACTGCTTCCTGTGTGACTAATAACATTAGCAAACAGATTAATGTCACATTCCTGAACCAAAGAGACAAGCTAAAACAGAGAGAATCCAGTACTGTTCATAGAGAGGTTTACCATTATCAACAACAAAATAATGTATTTTGAGGTGTGCGTGATGTGCAAAAAATGGTTTGATAAAAGCTGGGGGAATCTCTTTTTCATTTGAAGTAACTTCAATGGGTGACTAGTCCAGGGAGGGACAAGCTATAAACTGCTAACTGGTAGTTGGGCGGCCAGAATACTTTGGCTTTGGCATCTAATCTGGACCAACAGTGAGCTACTGAGGCTTAAACTGCAAATAATTGTTATTTTGAATTAAATGTGTCATATTGCACTGAGCCATTCTGCACAGGGAATTTGAGTAGTCAGGTTTGTCAAATTTCCCATGAGAACACCTATAATGGAAGCACTGGGATTGGAACTATAGAGTGGAGGAAAAACAGTTAAACTTCACTTTTTATTATTTATATTTAAAGCCTTTGGGTGAACTGGAATACTATATTTAAGCTAGGCTTTGTCACTCCACCTAAATACCCTTTTCAAAATCAAATAAAACACTTCAGTTTAATCTGCATGTCTGTGGTTTTGGTGGAGACATGGTTAGAATACTTTTGGTCATTTTTTCACTCAATAGTAAAATATGTCGAAAGTAGACTTCTCAAAATGCATTGTGCATGTGAGCACAAGTTATTATTCTTCCATTTCAGTTCAGTTAATTAAAAAATTACAAAAGCACAAAGCATGTGTCCATGTTGGATTATTTATTGGTTTATTAAAGCTGGGGTGAAATGTGCATTGTTTACCCTGCTGGTACCAGATACCACAAGACTCCTTCAGATGTCCTGTGGAGACCATGTTTTGCTGTGTCCGTGTTGTTCTGACAGCATATTTTGGGAGTGGTGTGATGTTCTTCTGACTGATACCGGGATATTATTTTTGTCGCTTTACCAGTTGAATCAGATTCACTCTTACACATGTACAGACATGACAGTTACCTGGTACAGTGTGCTTATGAAAAAGCTGTATGATGTACATATGAATTTGTTGAATTTGCTGATTTAAAGGTTTTCTTTAATATTGCAATATATTGCACAACTCCTACCTTATTCAATGCGACAGCTTAGTCTGTTTTGGCGGGCACATCGTTGAAATTCGGGGTTCAGTTTCAGTAAAAGACAGCCATAAATCATGAGCGGTGCTAGCTTTCACTGAAGATGAGCTCAGAAAATGTTAATTCACACAGCCAAATAGAGGTACATCAGTTGCTAAGTTTGGTATTGGAGACTCTGCTAAGACTGTCAGCCAAAATTATTGATGTAGATCATTGTCATAGGTTGGATGGCCTTGCTAGTTGAGTTTTGTTTTATCTTCACTTATTTGAATCATATTTTTAAGTTTTACAGTCCTGTTTTAGTGACTGAGCTTGATCACATTAGACATGTGTGTGCACCTGTTGTCTACTAATCAAATATGCCTCCACTGGGTGAAAGATGTATTGTTTTAGTTTCAGAAGTTAAACTTAAGAAGTGCAATATATTGTTGTAATGTTCTTCCTACCCACATTTTTAAAATAGTGCACTATACTATATATACTATTGCTAATGGAATCACATGAAAAACACAACTGACAAAACATACTAGGCAGACAAGTATATCCCCTAAATGTGGAGAACGTTCCTATAGACAACCACAGATAGGGATGCAAAGGTTTCAGTAAGTAGAGTTTCCTGCTCCACACAGAGGCAGTTTGAAACTGTTAAAAAGTCTGACAGACTGATATACCCAAATACACAACTCTATCAGAAGAAAAGTTTCTGAGTTTCTGTGATTGATGGCTCACACGCAGCTTGAAGCACAGCTCAACACTGGTCAAAGTAAGCAAGTTTCAGTCTCAGCTGTGTGTAGAAAACTTTGAGCAGGTTTGACAGGTCAAGTGGTAGTAAACAAGATAATAGGATACGTAAAAGAGGCTTGCTTCATTCAGACAGTACCAGCAATGCTCTAATGACAACTAAAAGATGGTTCATCCAAATGTGACACCAACTGGCAACTATGGTGAATGAAATGTAATAGTCTTAAGACTTCTGGATCCTGAATCGGCAACCAGCATGTATAACTGAAATCTTGACTGAGGCACGGTGGTAACCTATCGGGTAGAGCTTTGGGTTTTTAACCAGAGATTAACAATTCAAATCCAGGCTCTGCTTTGAGGCCACTGTTGGGTCTTTGAGTCTTTGAGCAAGACCATCAACCCTGTCAGCTTCAGGGGCCCCGTACGATGGCTGACCCTGCACTCTGACCCCAGCTTTCAAAGCTGGGATATGTGATAAAAAAAAAATTCACTGTACTGTACATCTATATATGTATAATGAAAATTAAAGGCATTCTATTAATCTACTCTAGATGAATATATTATCTCAATGTCTAGTTGATCTAAGGTTCATCGTCAAACAATTCTTTGATTTCTTTATTTTCAATTGTTAATATATTCCTGCAGTTCATTTATAAATCTTATATTTGAGGGTACAGACATGCTGAAAATATGGGGTCCTTAAATTTGTATACATTTTAAAGGAGTCTGGTGGTCAGGAGGTGCATCAGTAAAACAGTCTAGCACACCAGAACTGTTGTTTCATGCTCATTGTTTCGAAACCAGATGAGAATCATCATAACTGAGGCAGTTTTGATCTCTGCTGCCTGATTTATGGTGCACAGTGACAGGGAATGATGCCGATATGGGTGTGTCTGTACACAAAGCTGATCAACACATGAACTCTCCTCGTGGAGGTGACAAGATGCATGTGTCAGTGGGGTGTTGTATCAATTTTACTCTCCTCAATCAGGGTGGGGATCAGCATCATAATAGGAAGCACAATGTAGTTCACTAATTACAAACACTAAATTTTGGGAGAAAGAGGGGAAAAATACATAAAACAAAAATATTTAAACCTTTATTTTTTAAAGGAGGCCATTTTAATGAGGCTGCTTCTGATGTTTACAACACTGGTATATCTGCTCAAATGTCACTCACCAGTATGAAGATCTTTTATTTCTTTCTTTTTTTAATAATATTCTTAAAATTAGTCTAAGTAGTTTCATTATTCGATATCAGTTGCAGCACTGTACACACTCTGTATCTGTTTTTCTTTCTTTATTACTTTATTTTCTTTCCCACAGGAGTTTTGATTATATAGCAACAGGATACTTCAAGATTTCTGTTCTTTTCTGCTATGCATGATTTGATTCTTAGAAATTGGAGAAAATAATGCACCTTGCAGCTCCTCTGACACTGGTGTGATGATAGTAGAGAAAAATATGGGCTCTGATTACCAGGTCCGTTCCATAAGAGAACAAAACAATTCTGATGGTTAGGGTCCCACTGCTTCCTTCTTTGCTCTCGAGGAGTACATGACGGTGAATGAAAAGCGTGTTAGTAAGTGAATGATCTACAGTAATGGCCAAAAAATTGCCACCTCTGCACTTCGTTCAGAAAATTCAACGCTTTTCCCAGATAATCGCTGCTATTACAACAACATGAAGCTGAAAAAAAAGCTGATTCCTCACAGAACTCCATAAATGGGCTGGAACAAATTATAGTTCCCTCTCAATGTAATATGTTTTAGCACACCCATTGGAAACAATAACTGAAACTAATCTCTTTCTGTGACCATGAATGAGTTCCTTACATGGCTCTTTTTAAATTTAAGACTTCATTTCTTTTTCCACCGGCAGGTCTCTCAGATTTGAAGGAAGCCCTCTCCCAACTACTGTTTTGAGATATCTTAATATCTTATATTGAAGTCTCCTTGACAGACAATGTGGGCTGATACCTGTTGTATGTATTAGCAGGTCAGCTTGTTTTATAGGGAGGTTCGATTAGATTATTTATCTTAAATTCAAATAATTATTTGTTGACCTTTTCGAACTATTTCTCCTCTATCCACATCCAGCTGCAGTGCTATAATCTGGAAACTCTTAGAGACATTGAGCACAGTGAACACGAGAGCATTGTTCTCTGGAGATGGACTTTGTTGTGATTATCTTATAAGGGCCTTAAGGTTTTGGGGTTTTTTTGTTGTGTAACATCCAAATATCAACCTCTGCTTATCATCCGCCTCTGTCTGTCCATTTTCTGTGGCTTGTTGATCAGTGTAAAGATTTCCAACACAGTTGGAAGGTTTTGCTGACCTCTAAGAAGAATATTTTCATTTCCTTCTTGAATATATATTTTCTATACTGCATCATATGTCTGTGAAATATATCCAATGCATAGTAAAGTTGCTTATTCACAAACCAGCCAGTAAGCCATTGACCTAAAAAATATAACTATTTTCCTTTGCTATGTAATGGACTCTGCTATCTTGTACAGGATAAACAAAGATGTGCGAAGGAAGTCTGTGAAATTTAGTAAGCGATATACTGTAATGCACGGTGGCTTAGTGGGTAGCACTGTCGCCTCACAGCAAGAAGGTCCAGGGTTCGATCTCCGGGTGGGGCGATCTCGGTCATTTCTGTGTGGAGTTTGCATGTTCTCCCCGTGTCCACGTGGGTACTCCGGTTTCCTCCCGCAGTCCAAAGACATGCTACCAGGTTAATTGGAGACACTGAATCGTCCTGTAGGTTTACCCAGCCGTGTAACTGGAAACAGCAGCATGCCGGTCCCAAGTCTGGATAAATGGGGAGGGGTGGAGAAAGCAATGGCAAACTACTCCACTATCATTGCCGAAATAATTTATGGATCGATGATTCATCAAGTGACCGAGAGTCGGCTGCGACTGAACAGATAATCATCATCATACTGTAGTGCATACAATATTTATTTACTGAAAATTGCCATGTTTTTCTATTTGTTTGTTTTTGTTTAGTGTGTAATCATACCTGGCCACTGATTTAAAGATTTTTTTTATCTTTTTTATCTTTATCCACTTTTTTACGGCAGAGGTGTGTTTGAAATGACATGATCTGATACCTTTGCTCCTCTGCATTCCTGTACTTTATGTAGTGTTGCCCAGAGGAATTTGTGCAAACTGTCACGCAGTACAAACATTTTAAAGCAAACTTTGTTGAGTCAAAGCTACACTTGATGCTAAAGCAAAGACTTTCTACCACAGCTCAGCCAGGAATTGATAGATAAGATTAAAGAGTAATTACAGTGTCAGATTTCTAATCTGGTCATGTCGCCATGAGGTGCCCAATTTTGACATTCCCTCTCCTCATCACCTGAAGAGACATCAAAGTATTGTACTGTATCCTCAGACCTTCATTTCACTTGCATGGATTAGTCAAAAGTTTGTGAACCCAGCAATTCAGGCTTGTTAAACCAATAGAATCATTACATGTGTTGCTACTATTGCAGTATCTGCTGGTCTAAAGAGGTTTTCCATTAGCTCTTAGGAAATTAGTTTGGGTATTTACATCCTTTTAGTTACATTAAACGGAATTTTATGCAGTCTGTGCCACAAATTATTCTAAAGGGTTTTTTTGTTGTTATTTTTCCATTTTCCTCAGCCATAGTTTCAGAGAAATCTTTCTTGACAGCAGTCATTCAATACCAATTTATCATACATTAAAAGAGAAAAAGTATGGCTGCTAAAATATATAGAACAGCCTACCTTTTTGACTTTTCCCATCTCAGTTACCTGTCACATCGTGTTTTTAGCTGCTGTAGACTTAACTGATTGCTAGAGTAACCGAGCGTCTCAGCATTTGTACACAAACTGGCGGGAGCAGAATACTTTACTGGCTTGTTTTTTACTTCAGAGAGATGATCATGTGTGAAGAGAAGCATAATTTTACATTGACTGAGGTACAAAAGCCACTCAATACATAAACACAGCAAATCATGGCTTTTTTGATGGCAAACATTGATGGCTTTCATAAGCCATATTTCTTAAAGAGTCGGTGAAATCATTTGAGCTGAATCATGTGTTTCTTTTTCACTTTTTTAGACTTTTTTTTTTTTAAAAAGTAATTATAAATCATGGGTGTTATTTTTTGTTATTATTTTTATTATGCTGCTATTAGTTTTTATTATTATTATTAATATTGCTGCTGGTCTCAGTGGGAGCCACCAAACAGGCAAAATTATGTGAGCCTATGCTGTCATTTATAACTCTAATCCTTGGTGTTTTATAGGTGCTTAAGTCACTGCCTCGCATAGAAGGTCGCCCTGGTGCATCATTGCCACCCATGGATTTCAAGAAACTGGAATCTGACTTAAAGGTTACACATGGAAAGGACATAACACCTGAGGATGTCATGTCAGCAGCCATGTACCCTAAAGTCTTCCAGGAGTTTAAAGAGTACAGAGCAAATTTCGGGCCTGTTGACTGCCTGAGCACACGCCTATTCCTGGAAGGGCCAAAAATTGCTGAGGAATTTCAGGTAATCTGTTTGGTTTTTTTCCTGCTGTCATTTTTCAGATTTTAAGATATATCTTTTATCTTTCTGCCATAAATTATAACCAGTGCCCAAGTGATGCCTATATCTGGGGCAGAGATATTTTCTCTTTGTCCATATGTGTTTGAAGACAAGTACATGCCAAATCCAGATCAACCTGATTTAAAGCACTGTGGGATCTGACATTCTAAAAACTGGGTAGCACTGAACTTTCCTTCTATTTTAATATTCAATGTCACTTCTAGGATAGAGCTAACTTTGTTCCTCAGTGATCTAATTTGTCCTTGTGGTGCTGAAAGTTGAACTGGGGTGAGTGGTGAGCAGATATCCAAATGATCTGGTTGTTAACAACCAGAAGAAACATGTCTGCATTTTAAACAATATTGATTAGGGATGTTACGATTCAAAATGAATCGATTAACTTGGGTGATTCTTTTACATCTGTGATTCATTTAAGATAAATTGATATTCACTTTAAAGTGCTGGCGCTATATCTTTTTTAAAAACGCAAAACATAAATCCTTTATTTCTTGCACAGTTTACAACTATCTCAAAAATAATGTGGATGATATTATGGGGTTCAGCAAACCCTGAACTGCAGATTTGTGTATATATTATAGCATTTAAGACAAACATGCTTTTATAAATCTTTTGATGGCCTGTGTGTAATAATTAACAATTTAAATATTAAAATAATAAAAAAAAACATCATGACCGTTGTAGCATAGTGGATAAGGTACTGGACTTTCCACTGTCAGAGGACTTTCCACTGTTAAAACTTGTAATCCATTACTGCCAAAACCTTGTTTCGTGAATTACTTTTTCCTGTAATTTAGTTCAGGGAATCTATCTACATACTGTCTGTGATCATTGCACATGCACGACATAAGTAATAGAGATTAGGTCGAGTATTTAAGACCACATGCCTTTGTATAAATAATTTCCGAATTTTAATACAGCTCATTTGGTAGTTGAGTAAAATCTTAGCGCGTTCCCCTAGCAACATGTCTGGCTACGTGAATTTCAATTGATCTCATCCACAGCCGGTGCTGTAGCACAGACTATAGACAATGTGCCCACCTGTCGGGCAGTACCTTCCAGGCTGCCTTTGTCTCTGCGCTTTGTATTTGAACAACTAGAAAGCCAAGGTAATCACACATACAGAAAGCAGAGAGTAAATAGAATAACCAGCAAAAAAATAGGAAAAGCAAGAACAATGACAAAAGTACAGGAAACATAAATACCACTTGGTCTTTCACCAAAATATGAGTTCTTCTAATAGTTTCCACACTTTTTTCAACTCAGTTTATTAACAGTTTATTGCATGCACACTTGTAAACAAAAGGGCACATCATCTTGACACATGATTAATCCTAGAGGGAAAGGTATAAATAATTACATTATTTGTAAATACAATGTAATGTGCAAATAGCAAATAATAAACTTGATTAAATACTAATAAATTATTTTAGAACTTGGTCTATAACCATGCAAGACCTGGTCTGGGGAGGACAGTGGTGTAATCCCGATTAAGTCTTTGGAATATGTTGAAAGTTCGGGGTAATCAATGGTGAGTTGCACGGTTTAGGTCTATAACAGCTTGGAGGAAAAAGCTGTTTCTATGTCATGTTGTCCAAGAGCGAAGACTCCAGAATGTAAGGTAGAACGGTCTGTAGTTGCCATGTGTGAGATCTCTACTGATGCTAAGACCTCTGGACAGGCATTGTTAATTATAAATGTCCCTTGTGGCAGCTACGTGCCATTTTAATGGCATCAGCAAAAAAATAGGTTGATCATATAACCACTGATTTAATCATCACATGAAAACCTTCTCTTTAAGGCTTCACTGGAGATCTGAGGTGCAAAACCAGGACCATTTGCTCTTTCAGACACGACATATTATTTAAGACATGAGCGATGTGGTGGATCTTGAAAGAGATTCTTTTACCTGTATTGATTCCATGTTGAGACCATGGCATGTTACCTAGATCCAACACTTCATGTTTTGAATTGAATTTAATCGTCACTTCAGATATAAAGAAATCAAGTGGTAGTAACATTTTTCCATTAGGTTTGTATTATATACATTTTTAAAACATCCAAAGTTGTGTATTGTTATTAAGTTACATCATTTAGAAAATGTGTGTTGTTTTTTTTTTTTGTATAAGTGTACAATGCAAGCAATTCCCAGAGTTGGGGCTTGAACCAGCAACTGTGAATGCTAGTCCAGTACCTTATCCACTAAACACCAACTGCTTTAGTTGTCTTGTTTTATTTATAACAGAAACTGCATCCACTCATGAGGTTTAACAGTCTAGAGTCCTAGACACTAGTGTAAAATGAATACTACATTTTCTGAAACACTACAGTGCACCAACTCTGTTTTTATCTCAATGCTCTTCCTTTCTATATGTGAAGAAGCAGCTCCTTATTATCCTCAGCATTCATCTGTGAAATCTGGCCTAATCTCTCTTGCTGAACTTTTCCATCAGTCTTTTGCCATGGCATTCCTTTGGGGGATAACTAACCAAGATGTTATCTGTGTACGATTAGCATAGGCTATATTAAGCCATCACTGACGGGAGCATGTTGGCACATCTTTCCAAATAGTGGTGCCTCTGCCTGAAAACACATGATTTTGTTTCTCCCTGAAGGAGTGAGTCTGCTCTGTGATAACAGGCCACCTCTAAGCCAAGATTTAAATCAAATCAGTCTGTAGGAAATAGTGCTAATTTCCCCTTTTGTTTTTCCTCAGGTGGAGCTGGAGAGAGGAAAGACGCTGCATATCAAAGCGTTGGCCCTAGGGGACTTGAACAAAGCTGGTCAGAGGGAAGTTTTCTTTGAGCTCAATGGTCAGCTGCGATCTGTCCTGGTCAAAGATGCAGTGGCCATGAAGGTAACTACTATTTTATAAAGCATAATGACTTTCAGACCATGTGTCAGGGAAACAAATGTTCAGACTTGCAATATGGCAATATCCGAAATCCATATTACATTTAAAACTGTGCACACTGCTCGGCTGGTAATGCAGTAAAACTCTTTACTCGAGGGTGCTGTATGCATGCAGCCACCTTAACAATGTCATGTGATGCATGACATCACATCACCACAGTTAAAGCTGCACTATTCGTTACAATCATCCAAAAATAATTCTGTCATTCTCCACAAAGGTGCTTATATCATTATTAAATCGTGACATTTTTTACTTTAAACAGATGGTTTACAGTCATCTTTCTTCCACTTCAAAAGCTTTTACAACTCTAACAGAATGATGGGTTAGATTGTGCCTTGTTTGCATGCTCAATAATGGCCACCTATGCAGTAGGTCATCTGGGTACATTTTATGTACTGTAGAATGAATACTACCTATTCTGAAACACTACCTACTCTTGTTCTGCTTTCACATACTTTTTAGTATGGCAGTACATACAACTCCCAACTTTTGCTGGGATAACGTTCCAAGAGCACCTACAAAAATGAAAATCCACATATTTGGCAACCTATAAATGCCTATTTTTTAGTTTAAACACTAGAATCTGTAAATAGGCAGTATGAGCAGTGAGGGTAAACACTATGCTGTGGCTCAGGGGTGGAGATGGGAGTTAAGGCTAAGAAACTGTAGTGGTTAATTCACTCTGAAGCTCACTTTGTAGGGACACTTGAAGTAGTGTTTAGTAAGGTAAGGTATTGGAATTTGCACGGGTTCACTTTGTGAGAGCTCGGACACAGCCCATGTCTTTTGCCTTTGTGCTTGATATGAATAAGTAAACAGAATAACTAAATAAAAGAACATAATTAACAAAAAGGAATACATGAAATTGGAAAATTATACAATTCAAGGAAATTGTTTTTTTCAATAAATCAGTCACAAAAAAGTAAGGCACTAAGCTGCTCCACAAATCTTGAGACTAATGTCTTTATACTTTGTGTTAGGAAGGTAAAGCCCACAGTATTTTATTACTATCAATCTTTTGCTATGGGCTTAACATTTCCCTTAGCTAAACCCCATTAAATATGTTTAGTGAGTGGGAGAAGGTTCACTAGAGTTGACCTAAGACTCTTTGAATTGCAAGGAAGATTCCGTTTTAAGGAACAGTCCTTGATGAAAATTATTTCATAAGAATTATAAGGAAAGATTCGGCACTGTTGAATTAGATTGCTCAAAGAAATGCAGGCACTTTTATCCATGAATTAATTAATTTTACAGGGAGATTTATTTGTTAAATTTCCAGTGTGACGTTAAGCTAATTAACCACTAACACATTTTTCCCAGCCATGTGTATCATAATTTATTTTTTAGCTGACTGTAAATGCTGAAAGATTAAATATGACTGAGTTTTCCAAAAAACTGTCATTTGTCACACACAAGTAACTTTCAAAAAGTGCAAACAGTTGGAGGTATAATGATGAAAAGTATGTGAATAATCTGCAAAGGAGTAACGAGTAATGTTGTTTTATGTAAGAGCTTAAATCGCTGACTTTGCCTTAAAAGACACATTCAGGTGAAAAAATGTAATGTATTTTCTCACAGTCTGTCATATATCAAAGTAACACTGCTCCAAATTTTGAATAGATCATTGCTGGGGTTAGTAAGAGGATGAGATACAATTACAGTATTTCTTGGTACACCTACAGGACGATTCAGCGTCTCCAATTAACCTGGTAGCATCTTTGGACTGTGGGGGAAAACCGGAGTACCCGGAGGAAACCCACGTGGACACGGAGGGGGGGAGGGGGAGGCATGCAAACTTCGCACAAAAAGGACCAAGATCGCCCCACCCGGGGATCGAACCCAGGACCTTCTTGCTGTGAGGCGACAGTGCTACCCACTAAGC
>JAYDZG010000036.1:15556052-15566064 GCA_034509265.1 Microcambeva bendego
ATTCCGTTTTAAGGAACAGTCCTTGATGAAAATTATTTCATAAGAATTATAAGGAAAGATTCGGCACTGTTGAATTAATAGTATAGGGATGCCAAAATCTTCAGACCTGGCCTGAACTGGCCACTAGGTGTTATTTAGTAAACATTTCAGTGTGTTCCCCTCTGATAAACCGTTACTAGCCTGTGTTCTCAGTGGCACCAGACCCGGTGGAGTCAGGATGAAGCAATTCATAATAATAAATAAACGCACAAAAATGAGCACTCTTTCTTTGTAGTGGGGTGTTTTATCTTACAGGCAAATTGGACTGGATCACAACATCCCTCATTCTGTTTTCTAGCTGGCTGATTTACATTAGAAGGTTAGTTTTGGTTAAATAAACCCACAAACCACTCAAAAAGTTCCACATCATGTTAAATCAATTAAGCTTCAAGAAACAGAGTATGTACTGTAATAAGCAAAAATAAAGTCTTGGTGAATCATGCCTGTGATTCACGATGAATCATGCCGAAAAACAGAAGCAGTGCTAAGTTTGTGATTTTAGATTGTCTCTAGTCTCAACTTGTTTTCTTTACCAGGAGATGCATTTTCATCCAAAAGCTCTGAAGGACGTGAGGGGTCAGGTGGGAGCTCCCATGCCAGGGAAGGTGGTGGAAGTAAAAGTAAAGCAAGGTCAGAAAGTGGAGAAAGGCCAGCCTCTCTGTGTGCTCAGTGCCATGAAAATGGAGACTGTGGTAAACTCTCCGGTTTCAGGAACTGTGGCCAAAGTTTACATCAAGCCAGATAGCACATTGGAAGGGGACGATCTGATCCTAGATATCACAGAATAAAGACATTGTGTCAAAAATGGAACAAATAATGCATTATATATAATAGAATAGAATATATAATTCAATGTAATTTTTATGTACTTTAAAAAAATTTTTTTACATTAATTATGTGAAGATGTAGTCACATTATATTCAGCATTAATTGTATTAAAAATAATCTGATGTATTATGTCTGTCCTGCAATTCTGCAAGATCCTTTAATCACAAGTTCAAAAACAGGTCAAGTTTGAAAATGTACATTTTTTACCAGAGAAAATATTACTCCTTTAAATCTGACCATCAAATGATAAAATATGTGTAATAAATTGTGTTTGTTTTGAGCTACAGCCCATTTCATTCTATGCTATTCATTGGTTGTTGTTTTATGAAAGTTTCTTCCCCAAAAAATATCATGATAAGATAACACACACATCAGATGAGATACATGCTCAAAGATAGCTAAACATTTACCAAAAGGGCCCATATCATCCATGTGCAACAACCAATCATTAACAGTACACGGTTATCTGGAATATATTTGAATTGGGAAAATTGTCTTGAGTGTTTAAGAACAGTTTGGAATTAATCAGCAGGGTTGGTTACTAAGCCATTTAACACATTCTTTGATCTGTTATCTCTAGCTTTTTGAGAGAATTAGAAATAGATACGGGCTCTTCCATAGATTATAGATTCAATGTGTGTGTGTGTGTGTGTGTGTGTCCTGCAGCAACATTTTAAAAGTACATAAATTCCGTTTAAATTATACATTACATTATGTAAAAGTGAACCAGTTACATAAACTCTCCAGAACATGCCGTACACATTAAATCCAGACATCAGAGGGATGATAATGCCCTACCTTATCTCAAGAAATACAATCAAGCCAGGATGACTGCTTTATATTTAAACTGCAGGATTGTGTTTATGATTTTCACTTTAAAACCTTTGAATAAGTAAAAGATTTTTTAATTACTCATTATTTTTTTCAGAAGGATATATGCTTTATCACAATTCACAAGTACAGCTAGGGGAGGAATGGTGATAAAGGATCACTTAATTAAATCTTTCACCTCTTCAGTTCCACCCCCTTTTCGCCAGCACACTTTGTAACAAAGAACAAACACTTTGATTGTGGTGTTACGGCTTGTACTGGTCCTGTCGGTGCTTATTTACATGCTTACTTTGACATCATGTTTTCATCTGCACTGCTGAGCACTACCTCAACTCGTTTCAACTTTTATCACACATCGGAAACACAAAACTGCTTTGTGACTGACTCACCTTATTTAAACTCATTCTGCAGACTGGCTCAGCTCATGAAAACCTTCACCCTCTGGAAGTTTAGCAAAGCAGGTGTGGCCTACATTATTCATAAACATTATACTCAGCAGTCTATGAATACAGCTTGGAAACTAAATGGATGTCCTGTTTCTTTATTCATTGCTAGGAATGTAACAATGCATTACAGTTCAAAATCGCTCCACATGTGCCATAATTTGAATAGGTCTGGGGTCATCAACCTTTTTGAGACTGAGAGGTACTTCGTGGGTACTGTGTGATACACAGGGCTACCAGTTTTACCAAATTTGCCTTTAGTTGTATTATTAATTATTAATGATACTCATTTATCATGAAGACATGTCACATCAATGATTTATCACAATCATTTTCAACAATAGCTTAGCAAGGTGGACAACAGATAATATCAATATTCAATACTTTATTTCTATTAATCTCAACAGGCCAGGTAGGGGGTTTTCCAGGCTTTCCAGGATAGTTAATTTATTTGTTTTATTCATTTATTCATAGAATGTTGGCCTAAAATTTCACTTCAGCTTTCTTTACTTAAGATAGGAAATGTGTCGTTTTATGTGGCAGAGTCTGTACCTTCCTCAGAAATAAAAGGGAATTCATTATTTAGATAGGATAGGTGTGATGATTAGATTAATGCAGTATTTTAAAATAGAAATAGTAAAAGGAAATTGTCATCATTTGTCTTCAAATTCATTTTGTAAAAAAAAATATATATAAATATTGCATTGTGGGTAAAATCTATTGTTACATCATTATTGGAAACTTCTTGATGAACATTGGAGATTAACCCCATACCTGGTGTTTTCACCAAAGGGGCACACATTCTTATAGACATTTCAGAAGCAACTGGGTAAATCCCATATTTACATTGTTTTATTTATTTGGATGTCTAATAAGTTTGTAGTCATATGTCCAACTCTTTTAGATCATGTGATATATTTGTAAATTATGCTCTTAAAGCTTTGTGAACAAATTGAATGAAGTGCTGAGCAAATACACAACAATTTAACAGAAACAATATTTTTTTAAATAAAGGTATATGTACATACCCTCAATATTATAACCTAATTTCTATACACCAAAGATGTGTGCATATTTGCAGTTCATAATATTATTAAAAGTTTCAGCGTTTGGCACAGCTGTATATTCCACTAACTCACCAGTGCTCGGATTCTCAGCTTGGTCCCATCCCAAAAAGTAGGGGTGACTATATTGTTGGAGTCTGTAAGAACCCTGAGCAAAGAAATGGGTGAAAAATGGTTTTGCTAAGAGCTGTGTATGTGTCAGGGAAGGGGGTGTGAGCAGTACAGCCACCCCGACTGCAATCAGGGATCCCCAACAGCCCAAGACACATTGGCTATACTGAATTGAAAGAAAATGTAAGAACACATCAATAAAGTAGAAAAACTCATTTAGGAAGACAATAATTTTTCAAGATATCCAATTTGTTACTTTGTCCACAACTTATGTCCCCAACTACTCTGGACTTAATCTTGTTAAAAAAGACATTACCAAGGGCAACATTACCATTCATTCATTAATTCCTTGTTTGTTTTGCCACCTCTTTGTGCAAGTCTGGGTCTCAGTGGGTCTGATTAATTGTAAGAAATGCAGGAAACACCCCAGACACCGGTCCATCACAGGGCATATTTTAGTAGCTTCAATTGGCCTAGTGGGAGGAATCCAGCGTACCCAAAGGAAACCCATGCAGACACAAGAAGAATGTGAAACTCCAAAAAGAAAGGATTTTTGCTAGGCTTGCTGTGAGGTGATTGCACTTCCCACCGTGTCACCCTGCCACCTCTGCAACATTACCGTTGAACTAATATTATTTTTTTTCACAATTTATGTTTTTAATATGCAAACTTATAGAGTGAAACAAAAACCTCACAGTTAAATGTAAAATCTTAATGATGGTGATAGTCATGGTGAAAAAGTACATTTAATTTGGTAGCAGATGCTGAGGCTGTGGAAATTGCTCACTTATTCAAACAGTCTTAAACAAAGGTGCCTTTGGATGCCATCCAGCCTCGATCATTTTCTCCGGATGGATTATTGAGAGGAGCTTAAATATAAAGTGGAAAGATTTTTTTTTTACTTAACAGAAATAAAACAATCACTGCTTAAATCAAAAGTACCACCCCCAATTATCACATATGGGTATTTTAGCCAGACCCATTACTAACAGGGGTATTAAAACATTATAAATAATAACTTAAATATTTCTATTTTTTAATATTTCTAAAGGTTTGTCTACAAGGTTGATAAAGATGTATGACAGTCAAAGTTCCATAAAAATGCACAAAACAAACATTGTGTTTATATTTGCGGCATTTTACAGACTTGTCTCTCTAGAAGTATTTGAATCCATATATAGGGGCAAATAGGCCTCCATCACAGATAGACAGTGGCACCTAATACTTTAAGGAGTCCATGCATCATTTTTCTGTGCAAGACAATGTATGTTGCAATGCAAGGTGATTCATGAATCACTCTTCACACCTGACCGACTCGGATGTATCTTTCCAGACAGGAGCGGTGCGTGTATGCAGTGCAAACAATGTCCTGCGGATCATTTCCAAATGATTTGGGCCTGGCCCAATTTGGTATATGTGTGGCTTCAAATTTTCAACACTTTAAACCAGACGGTAAAACTGGACATTGACGCTTATCCCCTGAAAGCCTTTTTTGGTGTTCATCCAGGGACATCGGTATGTTGTCGCCTCGCAAGGGCACCATTCTGTTCTCCCACCCATATTTGATCATTTGATTTTATTGTTCTTGAAGGATAATATAGACATACTGAACCCAGAATATTGAATATACACATTTGATATTGAATTAGTAAATCTTATAGATTTCTTATGCTTTTACAGATCTTTCAGACTTCGATGTTTCAGATGATAAAACTAATCAGACAAAGATAACCTGATTAAATAAAGATGTTTTAAAAATGAAGATTTTATTCATTAAGGGAAAAAAAGCTATCCAAATCAACCTGACCCAATGTGAAATTTACTGACCCACCGCCCACACTGGGAAAACTTGGTTCAATTTCTCTAGCCACACTGATTACTGCCAGACCTGTAGAATCAAGAAATCACTTTTATAGAACCTGTCACAATACATGAAGTAGTCTAAAAGATATCAAAAAGCAAGACATATTTCCCAGATCAGAAAAAAAAAATCAAGAGCAGATGAGAACAAAGTCATTGACATATATCTGTCTGGAAAAGGTTACAAAGCCATTTCTAAGGCTTTGTGACTCCAGCAAACCACAGGGCAAGCTATTTCTTATTAACTGAGAAAACATGGAACAGTGGTGCACTTTTCCAAGAGTGACAAGTAAACCAAAATTACATAAATTGCACAAAATTAAATACATCATCCAGGAGGTCACAAAAGCCAGAACAACATCTAAACACTGCAGGCCTTACTTGCCTCAGTTAAGGTAAGTGTTGATGATTCTTCAAAAAAGAGACCATGGGAGAATTCTAAGACAAAAAACACTGCTGACTGAAAATTTTGATAATCCCCCATATAATCCCCCTTAATAAATGAAATAATTATTGAAAAATGGCATTTTAGATACAATCAGGTAATCTTTGTCTGTTATTCAAATGTACTTGATAATCTTTAACATTTAATTGTGACAAATATACTAAAACTTAAGAAATCTAAGGGGGGGATACTTTTTCCACGGACCTGTATTGAAGAATAAAGGTTTTCCTTCAAGTAGAACCTTAATTGTTGTTGATTGTGGAGTCAGTGAATACACTTTTCACTAATTTTCATTTTGTAGATAAATCTTGGTGTATAATATACTGTATTGTTTGTAATGTGTATATGAACTGAAAATGCACATCGCTTCTTTACAGCCCATCTCGCAAATGCTATCTTAAGATCTGAGAATTTAAATAGCAATGAATTCATGGTTTTGCAGATTGGTAGGGAGCTTTATTCTGCTAAATGATGCCACTACCATGATTGCTTATCGTTACTATTCAGATGTGTACTTGATCTGAAACCGCATGTAGGTAGATTGCATGTGGCAAAGAGACATCCCCATTGCCAGAACCCAAAGTTTTCCATTAGCTTCCCTGGCCTGTGTACTTCCCATAGTTCATCCTGGTGTAATCTACTCTCCAGGTTAGTAAAGCACACACACACAAAAGAAATGTGATTAATCAGACCAAGCCACCTTCTTTTATTGTTCAGTGTGATCAGATCTTCAGATTTAAAATGCTTTTTTCTGCAGTTCTGATTTTTTTCTTTTATTCATATTCACGTCAATTGGCTGGTTGGCACCCTAGCCACTAGAATGCACAAACCATAGTCATTGAAGTGCCAGGACATTGTAGTGCTATTCCCAAGCTGGGTAAACAAGAGGGTTGCATTAGGAATAAAAAAAAAAAAAACGATGCGCTGTGGTGGCCCTTAATGAAAGTGTTCATATTCATCATTCTTAGGTCTTTTTTATTCCCTTCAGACTATCATAATATTCTTTTTTGCAGTATGATCTCTCTATCTTGTCTGGTAGAACAACACATGGAGACATGGACAGCCTCAGGCTGAATGATGATGAAAAAAAAAGCAAAGGCCATCAATGAAAAAGAGGAAAGAGTTTTCACCTGGAGGTCCTTATCTTTCTTCCCTTTGCTCTTTCACTCTCTCCATGCTCTGTCTCCCTTCTACTGTCGTTTTTTCTTCTGCTTTGGTAAGATAAGCATGCCTCTCTGCCCTCGTCTGTATGAAGTGGCCTGTCTGCATGTGCTCTTTATTTCATTACTCTTTTTTTGCATCCCTTCTTGCTTTATTACACTCATTCATTTGCTTAGTCGCAACATCCAGCTTTTCTCAAGCTTGGTATGGTCCTTATCCCCCTCTCTCTCTTTCATGGGCATATATTACATATTAGTGTTTGTTCTGCTTCACTGCCATTGGACTGTGTAGCTGGATCCGTGTCTGGCTGGTGCACTGAAGTTAATAAAAGTGCACGAGGAGCAGAAGAGATTGTGTGTTGGTGGTGTGTGTGTTTATGACAAGATACTGTTTCCTCAGTAAGCCCACACAACACTCAGCTGCATCATTACCTCTCGATTGTGGGCCTGTTCCCTTACATTATGGCACACTGCTCTCACAGACTATTGTTTCATCTCTACATTCACCTCTGGCATACAATACTATGATCAGCGAGGCTGTAAAGAAGCTGGTCTAGTTTTTACACCCTCAGGCAAGACAAAAATCGAGCCTTAAAGCCATGCTAAAGAGGAACAAACAATCCTTGTCTGCCTTGATACTTCTAATATTGAGTTACGGTAATTTGTAAACAGGCAGAAGTAGCTTTATAAACTGAAAAAGTCCAGGACTGGGTACACTTTTACAAAATCTTAATTAACTAAAAGGAACAGTTACTCAAAGAAAACAAAACACTGTACTACCATATATTAGTAGAAACAAGAAAAAGAACCTTACTGAAGTTAGTTTGTCACTAACTACTACACAAAATCTACCCATGCAAAAGTGCTGTAAATCAAACATTATTACTTATAAGGTGCCCAGGTGGAGCAGTGGAACATTCCATTAGCACACCAGTGCTGAGATTCCAAACACTGTGATCTGAATCTTGGCTCCGCTACCCATCAGCTGGTTGCCAAAATTGGCCTGAGTCTGCTGTTCTGGATAAGACTGGACTAAGTAGGATGGGTCTTCAAATACCCTGTGCAAAAGTGTATAAGCCTTATGTGCAAATCCATATAGGCACATGTGACAAAGCAAAGGTTGAAGGACAGCGTAGACGTCAGAAGAAACCCAAACGTTATACCCAGCAAAGGAAGGCTAATTGGTTCCCCTAAAATCAAGATACAACAGAACTGCTGAAAAAAGCTTAGAATTTCCCCAAACAAAAACAACTTACATGGGATCTTCTCTGCTTTTGCAGCCATAACCGTCCACTCTTTTTAGAAAGCTAATCCCAATGTTTTGTAGTGATTTGGTGTCTATGGTGCCCAGCCGACTGGTGGCAACATCGAGTTTTGACCCGTGGAATTCAGACTCTCTATGCTATTAACAATTTATAGATATCTAATATATATTAATATTTATCTTGGTGTAAAGGATGATGGAAGCTCTGTGGTTAAGGTAATGAGTTGTCACTGACAACTCAAACTTGCTTGAATTGTATTCACTGATAGTTGTAAGGCACTCTGGATACTACACTCTCGTATTAGGCTCTGATGCATTACTCGGACTGTAAATCTCTTACTTTAGTAGTGGTCTATTCCCACTGATAAATGGTGTAGATGAAGGATGAAAATATAATGGCAGTAATTCTATACCTCCAAAGTGCATTTATTTTGTAAATGTATTTGCTATGATGTCTAGTGAGCATTTACCTGAGTAAGTGTGAAAAATAAGCCCGCTGAATCCACACTCACAAGTGCAATTTATTTAGTAACTTAATTAAAGTGAATAGAAAGAGTAAAGTGTTGCTACCCACATTCCCATTACATGACTAAGAAATTTAATGCCAGGCTTGCAACGACCAAATAATGGGCGAGGATGGGGAGAGCAGCATGGCATTATAAATGATGAGGCCTCAGAGGAACACATGTAGGTGCTGTTGGATCTGATATTGTATCCTTCATGATTGATGGTGCTGTCACACTGCTTGAGGATGGTGGGCAAAAAGGAAGGAAGAAATTGATCAGACCAGAGATGCGTCTCAATAAAAGGAAAGACTTTTTGCCTGCAATTATCTTACACATGTAGTTTCTAAGGGCCCAAGAAAACTTCGCCACCTGCAGTCTTACATGTGTTTTGTTCGAACAAAATATATTTCAAATGCATACTATAATTTTGCTTAAACAGAACAATTATTTAAATCTTTTAAAATATATTTGGGATACGTATGTGATTTGTTAGTCTCACATTTGCAACTTTCAGTCAGAAAATGTTTGACACAGTGTTTAATAGCAAATCAAAAAGCACAAGAAATCTGTCACTTGTGAGTGCTGTTAAAATTTGAATATGTCCTTTTTCCTGCTACAGATGGAGGTTTCTCTGTGTTGGATATACATATTTGACTTGTTTGAATACATTCAATTTAACCAAGAAGTCTAAAAGCTTTGTAATAATCTGTTCAACAGCATATTAGGGCGACTGAAAGTCAACATTTCTTCAAGATTAAACTCAAAATCATTCCAAAGATAAAGTTAAAATATTATGACCAAAGATCTGTTCAGGTCAGTTCAGAGAAGCACCGGTCTCCATCACAAAGTGGAGTCCTCAGTCCTTGTGTGCCAATCCAATTACTGTGTTTAGCCAGTAACCCACAATTTCTTTTGGATGATTGTTGGTATTGTACGTTATTGTATCGACATAACATGAAAAGCAAACCAGTCAATGCTAAATTTATAGAAACGTCATACAGCTTCAGTTTAAGTCCATATGTCATATGGTGAAGAACTGTAAAGATGCAAAGAGCACCGGTACTGCACATTTATCTAAATAATCACAGTTTGCAAAGCCTTTTCAGTACTATTATGCTAATAACAGACTGGTGCTCATGTGAAGATCTGAGATTTCTTTAGTTGTGAACCCAATACGAAAGTATAAGTTTCATCATCAAATCATGAACATTCCTCATTTAGGGAGGTTGCTATGGTTATGATAAACTTTATTCTCAAAATTATTCATTTTTATCATTCAATATACATTTAATAATTATGTATTTTTTATATATTTATGTGACTTTATTATAAATCATCCTGAAATTATTTTGAATTTATTCTTGAAATTGAAACATATACATTATTTTATTTATTTATTTATTTATTTATTTATTTATTTATTTATTTATTTATTTATTTATTTATTTATTTATTTATTTA
>JAYDZG010000036.1:15579484-15592919 GCA_034509265.1 Microcambeva bendego
TGCGATGGACTGGCACACCGTCCAGGGTGTTACCGTGTGCCCTGCACCCATTGAAGAGCTGGGATAGTGGTTTAAGAAAATGAACTGAACTCAACTGAATATTACAAATGATTAAAAGCTCTCAAGTATATTTACACAGTGAAACCTCCATTAAACAGACAAAATCTGAAAAGAAAAAAAGTCTGGTCATATTATTTAAAATTCCTGCAAGAAGCATACCAAGACATGTAGTTCTGTAACTGCCTGCTACAGATTTCTTTTTCTATGTTTTACTGCTTAATTTTGTACCAGTGTAGTTATGTACCAGCACTGATCCAGTAGCCACCAACAGTGCTCTAACTCGAGCTCCAAACCACCACACCAGGTAAATAAAATTAAATTAAATTAGTTGCATATTTTACATCCTTTTACATGTTTATCATTTGTGAATGTTTAGCACTTTGTATTTATTATACTATCATAATATGTTTGTGCTTGCATTGTGCAAGTCACTGCATCCAAACCCCCCTTATCTGTTAAATCAAGGTCCCACTTAAACAACTGCTTTAGAGTAGACTAAACGTTTTATGAATAGAGTTATTTCTAACAGCATTATTCTGTTCAGTCACAGCTGGTTCAGCAATCTTGAAGCACAAGGTTCACGATTGATTGGACATAACTGGAAAGAGAAAGTTAACTTTTAAATTATATATCATTTGAAGCTTTCCAAGTATTTTTTTGCTTTACACCAAGTTAAACTGACTGTGTGACAGCTTGTCAATACCACAGCCTTCGAGGGAAAAAGACACAGGAACAGTGAAAGACACTGAAGAAGCTGGACCTCAATGAAGATATGCTCACCCCATTGTACTGTTGCAGTAATAATTTACTGCATCTCAGTGTGAAACATCAGAAGGCTATGAAGAGGACCACTCTATAAAGTGTCAGGGGCAATGCTCAGAGAATGATCTGAAACTGTCTGTTGACTGTCTATGAAATATATAACACCAGCTGCCCCAGAAGAGCCTCCAACATTTCCAAAGATAGTGCCAATACATACCATCATCTTTTTGTTATAGATACATTATTTACATAACTGCCGGGCCAGGGAATGGCTACATCCTTGCTGAAATTTCCTCAGCCTTTATTCAAGCCTTAATTCAAGCCTTAATTCAGTCAAACTCTACTGCCTAAAAAGTATACCCACAGATGCTTATCACACTCGTTTGTAGTTAGCATAGACACTAAATGTCCATGCCAGTTTTTGTACAGAGCATTTGCACTATTGAACAGTTGCACTGGATGTAGTCATGTCACTCTGCTTTGTCTATTTAGAACTACAAAATTATGCATCCCCCAACTTTTTAACTGGCTGGGTTGAATTCCCTGCAGGGATATGCTATATCTGAGTTGTGCAGGGGTGCACAAAGCCTTCCCAGGTCAGTCTATTTGCCTGTCCATTCGGGTTAAGGAAAGTGAAAAAAAAGAGATGTGAATACATGCAAAATTGTGTAAGAAAAAAAACAGTAAGAGTATATAACAATATATATTCTTATATATAAGAATATATGACCTGTACACTTTTAAAACCTTAAATACCATGACACTCATGAACAACAGCACACGTCTCAGCGCCTTAATGAGTTGTTCATTTAGAAAATCAATGCACAAACAGTGTGTTCATTCTGTTTGAGTCATTCTGTTTGAGCTCAGTTTTCGTTTAAATAAAAAAAAGACTAATTCTTCTGTTTTGTATTTACACAGGCAGCAAATCATTGCTTGTCATTTCCCATGTGTCATGTGTCTAAGAAATTAGTTTTGGTACATTTGGTACAGCTTATTAGAGAAGACAGCAGTTATATTTTGTCAGATGAAGTAATACCAGACTGATTTTTTTACACATTAACAGGCATATTATTTGATTATTATGAATTACTATATTGTTATGAATAAAAAATGTGCACAGTCAGTTTCAGAATTTAATTGCACAGATGGGAGTAAGGTCATAATCGAAAAATCAGTTTCACATCAAACATACAAACCTAACATTTTATTAAGAGAAAATTTATGATGATATTTATTATAATTAACTTCACTGATAGTCCTAAGCAGTCTGAGGGGGTCTCGTTCACTGTGCTGGAAATATGAGTTGACTGCATTATTTATCAATATAGGGTAGAGAAATTCACAGAAAATAAATTAGACAAAAGTGTTGACCTCCTGATCAGGCTATGGCTATAAAAATGTTGGAATGTGGGACACAACTTGATTTTGTACAGTGAGAAAAATGAATGAAGATCTACAGAATATTTATTGAGTTACCAAGGCTTAGGATTTATAAAATGGTAGCACCTCCAATATAATGTTAGAAAGAATACCAGAAAGCTAATACGTGCTGCAGGGTTTTAAGGTTAGATAAAATAACTAATATAATAAAGAGTTTTTCAGCAGTCACACACTGACTGACTTTTTCTAGTAGGGAGGATTTTTTCTCTATTCTCTCTGCTGCTACTTCTAGGGATCATGTTGCCCTGTCCTGGAATATGTTTTTTTTTAAGAAATATGTTTTTTGTCCTTTCCTTTTTTTTAAACACACTAGCACAGACTTACTGAAATTTCTCAGATTTGGTGATTTTTATTTTTTAAATCTTATCAATTAATATGGAGTTTTTTTTTTTTACCTATCCTATTAAATGTTGTCACACTAATTTTAAAGTCGCGAATCTCAGGTGGAGCAACATAAGTCACTAGGGTATCCATAGAGAGATTCTCAGGCTCTCAGGCTTGAGACTTGGCTCTGCTACTGGTCTGCTTGGTGCCCTCTAGTAGACATAATTATCATACTTGCAGCAGCAAAAGTGTTTGAGGAATAAAAATGATGGAGCAGTTGTAGCCTAGTGGTAAAGATACCGTCCCTGTTAGGCCTTCAACCCTAACTGCTCACACAATATGATCACAGTCACAGTTCTGTAAGTAATTTTGCTCAAGGTTGCAAATGTAAATGGATTAGGCTTAGAATCAGATATACTTCTTTCAGTGATTTTGTTTAGCTGCTCATGTTAGGGTTTAGTGTCTGACTTCCTCAGACAGTGTGATAGTTTCTGACAATGGCTTCTGTAAAGCTAAGCTGAGAATGATGGAGGACGTGGTAATGTTTTTACCATTAGCCTTGGATAATTGTTTCAAACTAATGGAGGTGTATTATGCAGTGTGTTCGATATGGCTAGCCAACTGCATGTGTAGCCATAATGGCCATAGACAATTGTGGCTCTTCCCACAAAGACCACTGCCAGTAATTTCTTTGGTGAGGGATGATGGTGTTCGAACATTACACTGAAACAGAATTACTTACCAAGAAAGTAAATTGCTTGTAAAGGAACAATCACATTGATTAGCTTTAATAGCTGCAAATAGTACTAGAAGACTGAGAATAATTCTGAAAACTAATTATGAGGAAAGGCCAATACTTGGACCATTGGTGCTATTGTTTCTGCATAACACAGAGGGAAAACTAGACTGCATTCCGAGGTCTGTCTTTTCACTGCTAAACTGTGCACCTCCTAGTGTCTGCTGCTATTCTTGCTCATTCAGATCACCTCATATGGTACTTAATTTGTGCTCGCGGATGCAGTTTAAAACCTGAAGCATTAACAGCAAAGGTAATCAAAAACTTAGAGAAACTGGAGAAAACACATCAATATAATAATAAAAAACTGTGGACCAGATACATTCAATATTCTTCAATTTTCTCTCTGGTTATTTAAATTGATATTAAGTGATAAGTTTTATAAAGGTTTTTTTTTTACATGTACTTCTCTCAGAGGTTGTGCTCGCAATTATTTCAATAGTCTGACTCACCAGTACCATCATGGCAAACTCTCATACCCATTTTACAGCACTTCCTCTCATACAGCTGCATGATGTACTCTCATTTTCTCAACCCTTGACTTTTCACACTACGCTTGAATTATAATGTGTTCCTTTACTCTCTTTATAGCCACATCTCTTACTTTTCATCAGTCTGAATACTGTTATGTTCCTCTTCATGTTTTCTCCGCCTAGTTTTTTTTTTTTTTTCATTTTACATTTCTCTTTTCTGAATCTTTTCCAGAATGCTGTATGAACTCAATCCTGTCCTTAATACATACCTTTACATTTGATAATAGCAACAATTCTCAAGCAGGGCTTTGCCAAAAAGCATATAATGAATCAAATCCTTTATGTTTTTATTGCACAATATTAAAAAACCCATCCCATTCAGACCACAAATTGCCCATACTTGCTCTCACCTTATCTAAATGTGTCCCACATTTTGTGCTATATCTTTAATAAATTCAAAAGGCGGCTGCTTGTTTGGTTCACAACCTGCCAACTTTTTTTCATGTACCTGCCTGTTTTATTAAGATCACAACAACGGCTTCTGTTGCTGTTGAAAAGTTTTCATTTCTGCAGGCTTTTCAGCCAAAAGAACTCTTGTTCTTGAACCGGTTTGGTTCAGGTGCCTTGGACACTTGGTGTTTTGTTGAGCACTGATGCATGTTTGGACTGGTTACCGAAAACCAGGCGGCATCATCACTGGTTGGATACACACCATCAGTAAGAGTTGTGATGTGATGGAGCATGTAAATGATGTGCGAGCGTTTGTGCTGCTGTAACAGATGTTCGTTTTTATTCAAAAAGCATTGCACAACTATTAGTGATAATGAGATATAAACGTGTTAATCATCATTATTGTTTTCTTTAGATCATCCGTGTGTGAAAAGCATTTTGCGCTTTGCTCTCATCACGACCCTCTGTGCAAATAAACACTTGACACAGCGCTCGATAAACACTAAAGTTACAAAACATGAACAAACATGTGAAGTAACAAAAAAACCTGACCGAATCTATTCAGTTCAGTTCATTTTCTAAAACCACTTATCCTAATTACGGTCAGGTAGGGGTTGCTGGAGCCTATCCCAGCTCTTCAATAGGATAAGGCACAGGGAAACACCATGGATGGGTTGCTGGTCCATCACAGATACCTACAGGACAATTCAGTGGCTCCAATCAACCTGGTGGCATGTCTTTGGACTATGGGAAGAAACCGGAGTATCCGGAGGATACCCACTCGGACACGGGAAGAACATGCAAACTCCACACAGAAAGGATCCCAGCCTACATTAAATGTTTCTACATATAAAGGTTGCAAATGACCCTCATTAGAATGCATTATGTTCAACTACTTTTTTTTAATGTGGCCTCTTTAACAAGATGCTTTTTGGTTGTCATCAAAGATTTTGTTTTATTAAGTACAAACTCACAAATAAATGTATAATTTGGTTATCTTATTATGGCACATTATTGTTGTTAAAGTTGGCTATTTGCTTTACTGTTACGTTTGCAAGCATTCCTGTACTATATATATAATGGTGGTAGCATAGCAAGCCTGGACTAAGTCTTATAGCCTAATAAGATTGACACTGATTTTTACACTGATTTACTATTGATTATAAACAAAACCAGCCTTGAAAGGATTTGTTTTAATTAAATGAGTTTAAGAACTGCCATCATAGAATATGTTCAAGTTAAAATAAGTTATCATAATAATCACACATACACTATACATGCAGTTGGACGTTTTGCAGTATTCTTGTGATGTTTTAAGGCATGTCTAAGTGCAAGTACCCTTTTATGATCTATCACACCAACTAATTAAATTTAATTGAACTCCCTGGGACGCCTGATCCAAGTGTCTCATTGTTCTACCCCTGTGTCTGTAAAAGTGTATCACAGGGTAAAACCGAGCATAAACTAGGTCAGATTTGTAATGAAAGTTATGAAAATACATACTGCAGGTGACTTCATCCATCTTGCAATGCATTAGTGTGCTTTGAAAGAGTGAGGTCTCAGGAGTAAGAACAAAAAAGAGCTGGAGGGGTGTGGGTTCGATATTCAGAACAATAAAGGAATAAGGTTGTGTGAGGTGAAGCAGTTGACATGTATTATATATAAAGAAATGTATCGGTGCTAGTATACCACATACAAAATATGTTCTTAAAGAACATATTTTCGAGACCTGTACAGGGATGGTCAGTCACGTTGGAGTTAGAACTGAATTCTTATTGGTCAAATAAGCCACACCACTTGAGGAGATGACTTCACATGATGTCCATGTCAAAATTCAGCATACAGGACACTTGGGTAGTACAGTTCCTAGTAATACCAGACTAAAAGTCTCTCTCTCTCTCTCTCTCTCTCTCTCTCTCTCACAAACACACACACACAATCATTATATTCATTAAACCCCACCGTCCAGTAAATTAAACCTGCTGAGAGACTTCTGGATTCATGGCAGGACTGGAGCTAATTTACACATTTGTAAATATGAAAACAGCACAGATATTGTTTGTGCCCTACTGAGGATAACATTGGTGTGTCTTGAAAAAAAAATGTCTAGCACCAAAACTGGATGCAAAGGTGCACCACCATGCTTCTTTGTGCAAAACAGTTTACAGTCCAATAATAAGCACAGTGCCATCTAATGGATGCATAATTACTTACAGGGAAATGATATGTGCACTCTAACCCCTACTGGATCATTTACCAAAATACAAACTTCACATCTCTTAACGAATCTGACCACTAAAATAAACTCTGAAATGCTAAACCAAAGCAACTACTACTGCTATAGCTAACAAAGAAACCAAAAAACAAAAACTAGAAACTTCATTACACAAGATAGGAGCAACATTAAAGATATGTTAGGGTTAGGGCTTAAAATAGAATCAATAGAAGAGGGTAGAACTGGAAAATAGGTAATGTTTGGCTAGGGTTTTAATTAGGATTAAAGCTAGGGTTAGGGCTGGGGCCAGGGTTGGGGTTAGGGTTAGAAATGCTAAACCATATCCAAAGTAAAGGCTATTGCTTATAGCAACGAATGAACCAAAGCAAAAAGCTCTAGCCCTAACCATTGATCCCGAACACCAGAACGAGCTAGTGCTGGTGCTAGGGTTATGGCAGAAATTGGCATTTGAGCTAAGGTTAAGGCCGGGACTAGGGTAAGATCTGGGATTAGGGTTTTAGCTAGGATTAGGGCTATGGTTACAGTTTGAGCTATGAGTATGGTTAACATGTGGTTGTGGCTAGAGTTATGGTTAAAGTTTGAGTTAGAGTTGGGGTTTGAACTAGGTCTAGGGTTAGGGTTATGATTAGGGTTGTGGTTAGGACTTGTAGTGACTCAATAAAAGCATGGTAGGCAGTCACAGGTATCTAAAGCCTGACTGCAGTGTATTACACAGCTGCAGTGTGGGTGAGAATTACAAAAAAAGCTTAATTGGGTTCAAGTCTGGCGATGGGTGTACTTGTTGTTGTTTGGACTGATGGTCCTAAAAGTGCTATACAAAAACATTGACTTGATTTGACTACATGATCTGCAATGTTTTATACCCAAATAGGTTGAGTGCCTTGATAAAGCCTGAAGTAATTTTACTATGTTGCATGGTCTTTTAATTTCTTTTTCAGTGATTATTGAAAAGTGAGTGGTTATAGTCAGTTTAAAACCCAGAAATGCCCAAACTTAAGCCTGCAAGAAACAATGTGAAATGTATTTTAACCTTGTACTTATTAACAAACAACAACAAACACACACAAGCACACACCACAGTGTTTAATAAAAGACCAGATTTTAATCAAATGTCCTTGTTATAAATACATAATTATATTAAACATTTTAAATACGTTGTCCAAGCACCCTCTGTTTCCATATCACTTTACAAACATATAAATATTTCGTGCATTTAAGGCTTATCAAAACAAACTAAAACATCTTTTACATTTTAAATCCTCTTTCATCAGAAGTGGAAGCATTATTAAAATGGGATGTGTTGTTTTGCTCCATTGATCGAAGTCTTTTAAGATGGCTTCCTCTTCCTAAACCTAATAAACCCTATAAGAGTTCCTTTTATTAGCCCGAATGTACTGGCTCAGCAAAGACATGTGTGCTGTCTAAAGTTTGCGTCTTTAATGGTATACCAGAGCTATGAGGTTAATGTAGCAAGACTTTTATAACCACCAGTTTAGCATTGTGCAAACTGCTAGACCAATTACAACGAAACACATCATTTGCTAACTTAACCTCAGCAATAGCTGTTAAATTAAATGTGGTATGAATGTAATGCTAAGTTTATATCACTAATAACAAATCAATTCTCCCTGATCACATTGAACATCCATTTGTAACAACGTAGAGTATGTCAACCTACCTTAAATCAACCTACAATACTGATGATATTCAATTAACACTATATAGCCAGTATGTGGGCACTTCTTCTCATTTTGACATCCTGGTTTGTCAGGCACACTCATACATTAAAATGACCAGTTGATACACAGGTGGAGCAGAGGGATATTCCGCTAGAAGCGATTCTGAACACTTTGGTTCAAAACTGTGTGTAGAAACCTCAGGACTTGCGAGCTTTACATGACTGGACCATATTGGGCTAAATCATCAGTTGAGAGCTAAGTGTTTTCATCCGATGTCAATATAAAAAAGGGTCAATTATATATTAAAAGCCATAAAATATAGTTTTGCACGACATGGACGTCTTTTCCGTAAGCAAAACTGTGTGGCTGCAGGTTTAATAATAACCGTGTGAGCTATTCTTGACCTCATTTGTTTAATCAGTTGGTAATTAGATGAATCTGGAGATTCAAGTATCCACCTGCTTGTTATGAAAGCCTGCAGCCAAATCAGCTCTGGATGAACACGGGAGTAGCAGGGTTATTTGCGGTCAGAAATAATGTAGCCATTAAGTTTTAAATCAAATTTCTGTATTAAGATCTCTTGTAAAACCAGAAGATTTTTCATTTAAACAATATTTTCTTTGTCACTGAACACGTATAATTGTTGCTCACTTTTCTTTTTGGTCATACTACATGATATAAAGAAAGCTATCTTACCATTTTATTTAGGTGAACTACACTGAATAATAAACCTAGGATTATCATACCTTCCAAGAATGTACTACAAATGTCAGTGACATTTATCATAAAATTACATGCTTTATCTTTCCTAAATATTCAGAATTTTAAAGAAGCACTGTTAATGTGTAAGAAAACCTGATATTATGGACACATTATTTCATGACAATCTAATATATACCCTGTATTTAAATGAGTTTAAATGGACTAAGCTCTGGTGCAAAACTAAGGAAGCAAACCTCAGACACCTTGTGACCTTTGCGAATTTCCTTTGCTTAGACTGGGTAAGGGAGTGCATTTCTTGATGATAAAGCATTGTGTGATGGGGTAAACAAATTCTGTAAGGCTGCAACAAGACTTATTGTACTTTTTCAGACATGAAATGAAAGTTACAGCTGTATGTTGGTATGTGAGTATTTGTAAAAGCACAGAACCTAAATTTGTCTACAGTTTCTAGTTGTGTGTGTGTAGCCCCTTTCACATGTGCAAATTGAATCAGATACGAATGAGCAATACAAATCAAGTCCTACCGCAATGGCAACTCATTTCAGATGTACACACCTCTCTATCTGCAATACTAAAAGTCTGATCCGATTGTTTAAAATGCCCAGAAGAACTTGCTGTTTACACTTTATGGACAAATGCTACACTGTACAGGTAACAATAGCAATTGTGACGATAACAAACAAAGGAAAAAATCAGTATACTGCTCAATAACATAAATGCTGTGTCAATTATGCATTACGAGCTTTGTACTAGCTGGGGAAAAAAGTATGTGAACGTCTTCGTTCCAGTAGTCCTTTAAGTTCATAAATATGAAATCAGGATGTTAACAGACAGATCACAAAGTTACTCTGTCCCCACCTTGTCATGTAAAACTAATTCTGCAAATTAGAATGACGATGAATGATTGCTGCTGGCAGACCAGTAATGAGTCTGTAATGCAGAATTATTGGCATGAATCAGCAGTGAATCCCTTTTATAGTTTGATAATGAGGCATTATGGAGAACACACGGCTGACCGAACTTCACTTAGTGTAGTACATTTACATCCAGAAAGTATTCACAGCGCTTCACTTTTTCCACATTTTGTAGTAACAGCATTCAAAATGGATTACACTTTCACCTCCATGACTATGGCCCTTCTACCCCAATCGCTCAGACTGGTGTCTGTCCTGGTGATTCAAAGCTGCTTCCATTTACGGATGATGGAGGCCATTGTGCTCATTGGGACCTTCAATGCTGCAGAAATGTTTCTGCCCCCTTCATCAGATACTATGCTCCTCGATACAATCCTGTCTCAGAGGTCTACAGACAATTCCTTGTGACTTCATGGCTTAGTTTGTACTCTGACACGTACAGTCAACTATGGGACTTTATAGACAGGTGTGTGCCTTTCCAAACCATGTCCAGTTAACTGGATTTACCACAGGTGGACTCTAATCAAGTTGTCAAAACAACTGAAGGATGATCAGTGGAAACAGGATGCACCTGAGCTCAATCTAGAGTGTCTCAGCAAACGCTGTGAATACTTTGTCATTATGGAGTATTGTGAGTAGAATTTTAAAAGGAAAAAGGAATGCAATCCATTTTGGAATAAGGCAGTAACATAACAAAATGTGGAAAAGTGAAGTGTTCAGAATACTTTCCGGATGCACAGTATATTCCAGCTGATTCACTGTGTGTATGGTGTTTTATGTTGTATTATAAGTACATGGTCTTTTGCTAGTGTGTGAGGCCGACGTGTCTAATTGGAATGGAAACCTGAGAGCCTGGTAGTGGTGGGGCTTGAAACCGCAACCTTCTGATTACTAATCTAGTACCCTAATCACAAAGCCTACATCATTACCGTTAAGGACAGCTAATACAACACAGGTAGAGTGTGAAAGGGGCTCAGTATGTGTGTATGTGTGTATGTGTATATGTGTGTGTGTGTGTGTGTGTGTGTGTGTGTGTGTGTTAAATTAGGCCACAGTGATTCAGCAGTTTGTGTTGCTTTGCCATATGTCGAGTATCCTGAAGAACATAAGCTGCCATTCTGCCGTCTGGTCCGTTTTGAAAGGCAATCCAGAGTGAAGAGCTCATTTCAGTCCCACATTGTGTTTCTAAGTTTGTCTGTGTGTAATTCGGACGAGGACTGGCTGGATGTTTTGATGATAAAGCTGTGTTAATAATGTAAATACACACCAGCAGGGCATGACGGGTCATGCTGAAGCCACACTCTTGCGTGTCTTGTGTTTCAGTGTTTTGTCTTCAACTCTACACTCTCCTTATGGTGCATTTTCCCTTTTGGAGCTGCGAGATGAAGATTTTGGTTTTGCTGCCATCTGGTCTTTTAAACCATACTTGCCCAGCACTGATGGCTGTTATTACAGCCCTGAAAGAGAAACAGAGATAAAAAGCCAAGTGCATCAATAGCCTTTTCTAGCAGTGCACTACAGTATGTGCCCACAATACTAAATAATGCTGTTAAATCCCTTCTAAGTCCTAGATAACCAGTGATGTTGGAAATAAGGCTCCAGAAATCGATTATCCCAGCGACTAATCGAGTAATCTGATAATACTTTTGCTTTAATAAAGATGAGATAAAATATGATGTCTCTTAAAACAAACTGAACATTACTATTCCTTGCAAAAAGCACAGTTCAAAGAGAACATTTATAAATGGCAAAAACAAATAAATAAAAAATCGGTTTTGTTTAGTTTGTTTAACTTTCAGAACTAAAAGTTCACGCAGAACATTAACCTTTAATGTTTTGTAGGAACCAGGACTTACAATTGAATAACATTGATACTTATGACAACCTACCAGGACCTTAGTGAGTCACTCCCAGCCCATCTCTGGAGACTTAGTGATGCTCATAAGAATATAACTTAACAGTGAATGTCCATCAAATATAAAATATCAACTCGATTGCACACATACATCTACATTTATTTTCCCATTGTATCCCTTTTTCCTGGTCTGCCGGCAATCACTAGGAACAAGACATGTGCAAAATGGGCGAGGCAGATGCCAAACCTGCATCAGTGCCCCATTTCTCAGACATAAGCCATTATCAAATAACTAACTGGCTATGCTGAAGAAACCGAAAAAACAAGAATTGTAATTAATTCTTTCAATTAGGCACAATATTGAATCGCTGTTCAGCTAATGGAATTACAGTTAAGCGAATTGTTTTTCAGAGAAAAACACAGCTAGTCTTGATTTATCCATGACACTTTCTGGAGAGGAAAATTACAGTTTAAAAGATTCTTGGCTTGCAGCGAGGGCTTTGATAGCAAGAGAATTTATATGCGCATAATGAATTAGCAGCCGTTAGAGGTGTGACACGGCTCACAGTGCTAGTTTGTGTGAGGCAGTTTATTATGCCTTTTAAAGACATCTCTCTAGGGTGACCCCTGACTTCTCTACTGATAAAGAGACAGCTGGGAAAGACAGAGCAACACAGCAGACAGAGACAGAGACTTCCAGGGATTAGGAGGCAGGAAAGCACACACACACACACACTCACATACACACAAACACAAACTCGCATACATCGATTAACTGTCAGACGACACACACTGGGACTTACTGTCGGACTTCTTCTTCAAGGGCATTAGCGCAGCTTTAGCCTGAAGATAAAGGCAGAGAAACAGCCGTCAAAATTCCATTTTCATTCCGATGCGCTCACATACACTTCAACGGACCTGGACAGTCACTGATTGCTGATAATGGATGACTTGGGTGGAGAGTGACAGGTGGATACCTTCTTAATGGCTGTCCAGTCCTCCAATATGTCAAGGTCGCTTAGCATGTACACTATGTAGGGTCCTGAGAGGAATAGAAAAAGAAGATGGACATGCATGAAGGATGAAAAAGAATGCATACAAAACATATTACATACGTACGGACTGAGTAAAGTTTTGCTACAAATTAAAACTTTTATTGTTTTAATGAAAGACACACAGGTTCTTAGGATCTTTCCCAAACATAAGGAAACCAAATAATATATTAAAAAAAAGTTATGTGAGAGAATCTGAAGAACCTGATGCCCACATCTCAAAACATTCAACAATAAGCACATAAACTGGTAACAAGTAATGGTTACATGATTGCGCAGTTGGTTCAGAGGTAACTAGGCATGAGCAAAAATTTCAATGTCGCAACAACTAAAAGTCATAATTCTGTAATAATAAAAATAGTTTTAGAAAAGATGTTTATAATTTAAAGCCATGCTTAACACATTCATGCCATTTAATGGTAACAATAGGTAATATGTATCTGTCTGGATTTTGGTCCAAGGTAGGTTTTAATTGAAAGATGATGTAAGACAATCAGTTAAATACTTTTGTACTGACACATTATTTAATTTTTAGTGCATTTTCTAAAAGAAAGGTGTTATTGTTTTCACTTTGTCCGTATGTATATATATATACAGTGGAGGAAATAAGTATTTGATCCCCCGCTGACTTTAAAAGTTTTAATACAAAAAATGAAATGAAACGTCTC
>JAYDZG010000036.1:15610619-15621539 GCA_034509265.1 Microcambeva bendego
ATATATACATACATAAGTTTAAATATTGCTATGGCAGTAGTACAATCTTTTCATAATTATTAGAAACATTAAACTTCAAGCTCCAGTATGAAATTACAAAAGACAATAAATAATAAAACTTCAGGCAGTGAGCATTCCGTTGCCCAATAACTGTATTTGATGCAAGAAAATCTGTTCTAATTAAATTCATTCGATTTCATGCTATGAGGAAATCAATCAAAATAGAAAACTCACCTCAGTAGGTTTGTAACAGTCCACCAGCAGATCCTGTAAAAAAAAACATTTAATTCTTTACCCAAATGCTATTAATTAATGTAATTTCTACAAAATCTGTTGGATGCAATACCCGAACACGTGCAGCCCGATCTTCATCATTCTGCATGTCCAACAACTCATCCACATCTATCTCTAGCTCTGGAATGGCCTCTTCCTGTAAAACAGAGACAGATTGATAATTAGCTCATGAATCAAGTGTGTTGGGAGAAGTACATCCACGGGGTTCACAAACCAACTCATGTATTAATGGAAGCTTCTTTTATGGAAGCTCGTTCATGTGGACAGCCAGGGTGGAATTTAAATGGGCTTTTCCTAACTGGTTAACCAAACAACTGAAGTGTGCATTTTATTTTGTTCATTATATAAACATGAGCTAAGAGGCTAATAAACCTTAAACCAATAGTTAAAATGGGGCCACATCTGGCTACATAGTTTAGGTATACAATAATAGATGCACTTTGTAGATGACACAGTTAGAGATGTAGTTTATGTATTGTATACATGTAGGTGAAGAACACTTAAATTGATTCTTGTTGTTCATATAAATAATCAGCCAAATTCTATAAATCTGAATTTCTTAATATAAAATTTAAATTATTGTAGAGGAGAGTGGTTCTGTATTTATTTCATCTGTATTTGTGATCTGTATTTGACTACAAAGTAGTATAATATTTGTACGGGTTATATAAAAAGATATTAATGGTGCAAAATGTTATTGCAGCGCCGGATTACATGATAAAAGATATTGCCATAGGTACAAATGGGAAGATTTTATTCAGTATTACTCAGTGTAGATGTGAAAGAACTTTATTCAGCAACACTAGTATTGTTCAGGAAGAACCTACCGAGCCAAAGCAAACACCTTAATCATTACCAGCAGTAGAACATTCTGCTAATGTCCATTGTATTATAAACCCTCCCGGAATAACTGCACAACAGAACAGTAAAATGAATAAAAGAAAATATAATGATACTATTACATAGTTTTAGTGAAATACTTAAGATATTTCATGGTTAATGCTTCAACAGATAGGACCATTGCTCAACAAAGCCAGTTCAGCACTAGTAGTACCACGTCCTCGCCACAAGGGGTCTCTATTATGAAAGGAATGAAGCGACTCATTTTACAGCTTGGTCTGTTTTTATTGACATGTTCTAGCAGACACGATAAACTGAATAAAAAAACAAAAATGTCTCAAACACGCAATGTAGATTTTATGAGGGGATCCGGACACTCAATCATTAAAGTGAATTTAATTTTGAGCACCTATCTGTGGCGTGGAAACAACATGTTGCTAAACTAAGCTAGTTGTTTTAATTTAGCATTGGATTAGCATCGGACTTGTAAACATGGTCAATCCCACTTGAGTTTAAAATCAGTTGGGAACCAATGCTTGTGTTAATAATTTTTCATATAATAAAGTATTTTCATCAACAATGTCACTTTGGCGCATAATCACAGCATGGCCAGCTCCAGGCAGAAATTCACCATGGTGCTAATTAATCACATGGTAACATTTACTCGAGTACTCGAGTACCCACATGAACATTCAAGAACCATCAAAAATTCTCAGAGTGGGACTTCCGGTAGGGATCAAACCAAATTCTCAGTCCCACATTGCCGTTTAGATCTTAAGATAATACGTCGATGTGTTTTTGTTCAGTCACTGTTTTATATACTTGTTAATAAGTATATAAAATACATTTTTTTAAATAACGAAGCTTTAACATAACAAATAAATTGGCAGTAGTCAAACTAGCAAAAATGGGCTGTCTTGCCCAAACTATACTTTAATATCACCTACAATAAAAGATTGCAAGGACTGTTTCATTACACATTTTTAAGCATTTTAAATTTGTATTAGACTGGCACAGTGGAACAGTAGGTTACATTCGTGTTGCATAGCTCCAGGGAGTGTTTCCAGGAATATGCCACGTATCTGATGTGGAATTGCCAAGTACACAATCATAAATGATATTCATAATGGATAGGCACCTTTGTCCCCAGGTGGCAAATGACTTAATGTGAACAGTTACAATATATTTATTTTCACAGAATTAGAGTAACAGTTTACTGACTGTAAATGATTTAATGTACTTGTGTGAGTGGTTTGTTTGTGAAATCTATTTTAGATTAGATGAAAAACTAGTATGACTGACTACTACGAATCCTTCTAAAACATGATTCAGACCTTACATGATTTCGATCAACTAAATGTTAGATATGTTAGAAAAAACCTTAAACTTTCCATCAGTTTGTTCCTAAAACCATCCGCCTTTACAAATTAAGAGGAGACTGAAGGCATCGATGTTTGCGTCCAGCCCCCATAGACTCTCCATTTACAAGCAGCTGATTGATGTGTACCACCACACAAAGAACACAGGTTTCAAAGCACAGCACAAAGAAATCAAATGTGGTTCAATTTTAAGAAGTATTTCTTATGTGCATGAAATTGTTTATATATGGCTAAACAAGAATTAAAGTAAATTACCAATAGTAAAACATTTGTATAAAGTTAAGAATAATTATATACATTTCTGAGCACTGTGAAATCAGAGGTACCTAACCCCATGTACCCGAGTGTACTTATGAACTATTCATTGCACTTTGTCCTCATGCATATTTTATATTTGTGCAGGGTTTTTTTTTGTAACATTGGTCTTGTTAATTATTGAATCTAAACATGTAAGCGTAGTTGTAGCGTTTCTTTATTTAAAACTTTGTAAAGCACTTAAAAGGTGATTACACTTTTAAAGTAAGTGCAGTGGTAGTTCAGCGGTTAAGTTCTTGATCGGAAGGTTGCCTATTCAAGCTCCACGATTACCAAGATACCAATGTTGGGCCCCAAAGCAAACCTCTTAAACCCTCAATTGCTTGCATGGTATTCAGTCATAATCTACAAAAGGCTTTAAATGAAAATCTATTTATCAATTCCCAAAATGTGATTTCATGTTTTTTCTCATAACAATAAGCTTTATTTATGTCACGTTTGGGTATTTTTAGTAAAAAGAAATGTAGCGCATACAAACAGAACATATAGGAACTGATTTAAAAGCAACAGTTGGGTCTGGAAATCAGTGTTAAGCCACTGACTAAGGGTAGGTTTTGCTTGGCTCAGCCTCAAGTCTGTTCTGCCTCCATACTGGAATCCATCCATTTGCTCACGTTTTATTTATCTCACTTGTTGCATTGCTGTTATCGGCCTGTTTAATGTTTATTATAGAAGTACTTTTCATTTTGGGTGTAAAAATAGAGCCGAGGCTGGAAACACCAGCCCAAAATTACATGGTGAGCTTTTATCCTCCTCTCCTCCCTCGAGAGCAGTTCGCATTTTCTCTTCCACAAACCATTTACAATGTTGAGACTGGTTAATAGCCCTCCTTCCTATTCATCCCACCCCCAAATGTTTCCCTATCAACACATCACCCAGATACAAACCAACCCACTGTGAAAGTCAATACCGCGAAAGTCAAATTTAACAAATATTAAACAGCTTTGGAGATAAAAATGCTCAAAGATTAACCCAGTTGCTGCAGGCCATGATTGCGCTTTCATTTTCCACTGCCATGCTTGTGCTCACTACTTCCTCTCTCTTCCCCTTGGTTCAGACTGCCCATACCAGCTGTCACTGCACCTGCCCAACTACCCCCCTACCCAAATCTCCCCTCAGCCACACATACACACTGATCCACACCAGCAGTCACTCCGTACACAAACGACCTTTCAGTCAGAAGAGAATACACCGATACTAGCATACTATGCCTCTGTTCCAGATTCTCCACTTACTCGTCCACATGAAACACAGAAGCAAATTCACTTAGCTTTTAACTGAATCATGCACTGATGATAAAGACAACGTTTGTTTAGGGAACAAATGAGGAAGGGGAAGCTAGTGGGTTTACAAGAAGAGTACACATTCTAGTGTTTGTAAGAATCTGTATAGGGGTAGTGTGCAATAGTATTTTAGAACGTTTTTAGAAATGAAAAATTACAAATATTAGTCCACCCTTAGTCATGTCAAGTCCGGTCCAATTTATGTCGAAGCAGCTTTATAGATTCAGGACCAACAGACCAAAAACTCATGTTGAGTAAGCCAAGGCGACACCGGTAGAGAGACCCATTCATAAATTACAGGAAGAAACATTAAGAAGAACCAGACTCAGCAGGGACCCATGCACTTTGCCTGGAGAATAATTCAAATGAATTAGACTTACACAAATCATACATACACAAAATTTTATTTAATTTACTAAACTAAATGTCACTACTGTAAAGAATAAACAGGAAATTAAAGTCATTCATTATTCTGTTCAGTTGCTGCAGACTAATGGTGGGTAAACACATATCCGATGGGTATACACATATCCGATGCCTCTATTTGTCATTTATACATATGGAGCAAAAGGGTTAAAGGCCTTGCTCATGGGCCCCAGTGGTGACTACATGGCAGAGTTTGGATTCAAACCCTCAACCATCCAAAGCTCCAGCCATTAGTCTACCAGTAAACCACTTTTCGGCCACTGTGGCAACATCTTAGTACAGGAGCAATTTAAAAATAACTTTCCATTTACATTATACTTTCTCAGACTATACATTTAAAACTTGCTGTCTTCTTCCAAATTATTTTAAAAAGGCAAATACCAAAGACAATTTAAACATAATAAGATTCAGAATTAACTGCAGAGCCACCTTATTCTAATCAAGCTACTCACTTCATTTTTTGTCCACATCTATGTAAGAAATTTGTGGATCAGCTTTTCCAAGCAATTATTTTACATGACTTTCTAATGTCCTGTCCACTGAGTTAACAAAGCATTTACAACAATACAAGTTACAATAATCCAGTCAACCAACTCATAGGGGCATATATTCACAAATAATTTCCCAATTAAAAGGTCAGAAACTGCATTCCATGTCCTAAATAGAAAAGAAAGTAAATTGTTTGGAGTGCAGTAATTCAGCATGCTATTTAGCAAAGTAGTATATAATTATAATTTGACAAGCAGCCACTTCAGTTGCTGTCAAGTTTGAGCCCTTGGGTCTTTAGGAGACACTGATTGGCTTAAACATTCATTAGGTTTGTTCCCTTCTTAATAAATTTGTTCTTACTCACCACAAAAACTACACATAATTTTACCTTGTCAGGGTGAACCTTTGACTCAGCAAGACGAATGCAGAGAGAGAAACACCATTCAACTCGAATGATCTTAATGTGATCAACTAACCAGAATGACACATTAGACCCTGACAGAAGAGGGTCGTTCCTTAAAGCACATATCCAATATATTGTTTTCACATATAGTTCCTTTCAACTGAACTGAACTCAGTTCTGTTAAAGTGGACCAGAAAGGGAACCAGCTGCAAATGACCTCAGTGCTTTACGTGTTCACACGAGTTCTTTTTCTGGTCCTCTTTGCACTGATGAGATCTCAGACCACTTTTTGTTCACACCACAGCTTGTTCAGCTTGTTCAGCTGGTTGAATTATGGCTAAGTGTTCAAAAAGGCCACTTTCAAGTTGCTGAAATTTGGCTTTGCTATATTTCCATACAATTTCATGTGCACTGCAAGCCTCGAGGTTCAAACCTTTTCACAATGCACCAATTAAGCGGACAAATGAACCGACCTGAGGCTTTTGGGGCCGTTTAGAAGTTTTTGGTTTTGTTTGACTTGTTCACATATGCAAGGGAAACCATGACTCAGCGTCCTGAGTCCATTTTAGACACTGACGCAGTCCAAGTCTGGAAACACCCTTAATCACCTTGCCAGAGAGAGGTTCACACACTATCACAGTATCGCTTATAAAGCGTTGTGCACAGTTATCTATTATTCACAACAGATTTGCTAAAGCTTTAAAGGAAAGAAGATTTAAATATGATGATAATGGGAATCAGTGACGTATCAGTGACTGACAGTGAAATATGCATCACAATGGAAGGTAATTGTAGAAAAGTCATGTCATTTCTTTTTGAAATTCATAACAAAGAGCGAAGAGTCTTGGAAGAACCTTTTTAGTTATATTATGTGACTGTATTTACCAAATAGTTTGCTCAAAGTAGCCATTATTAAATTACAGTTGTCTGGCAGCCTGAATAAATCATTAAGACGGGTCACATCCAGACAGCAGGCCACCCTGTTTTATTATTTTGTGCTGTAAATGTGGTTGTGAATGTTATGTTGTCTGTGTTTATACTCATTGGTCATGTGCACTGTGTGTGTGTGTGTGTGTGTGTGTGTGTGTATATATATATACTCTAGGCAGTGTGCACTCACTGTGAATGTGATTTGACAGTATGAGAGCAGGTCAGTCTCAGCTTCAACACTTGACCAACCTACACAGCACAAGTGCCTCCATTAATAAGAAAGAGAGGGAGATTGGGGTGAAAAACAACTGGCATCTGTACAAGCAACGAGACAAACCACCCAACACACAAACACCCCCCCTCACTACATCCCAAGGGTTTGTGATGCTAGGCACCTCTCTCCTAAACAGCTGAATGCAACAGAAGTGTGGTACAAAAAGTACGAAAAGATGTTCCACAAGCATGGCAAATGTTGTATATTGTACAGTAAAGGTTTTTATGTCCTCAGATTTTTAAAACTTTATTTGTAAAACAGTTTTAAAACAAATAGCATCCTTTGAGATACATTTTCCCAGCTTCAAACCATTTAATGGCGTCAGCAAAATGTTTCTGAGTGAGTAGCCACTTATGTACTGCTGCTTTTACTTCACATCTTCTCCTGAAAGCTTCTTTGGTCCAAAAATGTCGAAATCAGATGGCGCTAAATCCAGACTATAATCTGTCTCATACCAAACTCATGCTTTCCCACCAAAATGTGTGTGGAAACTTTTTAGAGATGCCACGTAAAAGTTTAACTTATTTAAATTACTATAATCAAATCACAAGAGACCCTACATAAATATTTTGCACAGTATTCCATGAAGTATTTCAGGTGATTCCCTGACTGTTACCAATCATGTGGTTTTGTAATAATAATACATAATTTAAATATTAATAAACCTTTTCACCCTTATTTTGCCCAATTTCAACAGTTGAGTGAGTTGCAGGCATTGAATTAAGAAATTAGCTATAGAGATGCAACGATACACTCTACCCATGTTGTGATACAATTCACGATACTCAATATTCAAACAAAATAAAATTGTAGACAAATGACAAAAAGTTTTATTTTATTTTTCCTAATACAATTAAATATATTTGTGATTATGTTTTATTCATATAAATGATGAATCCCCTTTTATTTCTGAGGTAAGTGAATCCTATGCCAAATTATGCTGGTTTCACTTTTTGTGTAAAAGGTCTATAAGCTCTCTCCGACACGATCAGTGACCCATGACTCTCACCTTTTCCTAACCAGAATATAAAAGGGTGGATTCTCCATTTACCCCCAGAAAAACATTTACTAAAATAATAGCAGTTTTTTATGATATGGGATCCCCTTCAAACAATGTTAAATATATTGTTAAACTGTTTCGTGTAGGCACAGTAATGATGTTGTTCTGGCTTCTTCCAGCAAATATGAAGGAAATATTGGCTTGTTTGTTTATGTCAGTAATCTGACATGTTAGTGTTTACTGGGAAGTCATAAAATCTATGAACAAAACAGAACAGTTGAAATGAAATTTCTGTCGACAAAGCCCAATATTCCAATACAAATACAGCAATACATTAACATTATTATCATTTAAAAGCTACTTCAGGGGTTGTTTTATTTCCTGACAAATCTCAAGTGATGAAGAAGTCCAGACTTGTTGTTCTGTATCATGTTAATATGCCTTCGTCACTAATACGTCCTGGTATCAAGTATGTACAGATCTCTTTCGGAGTAATTACTGTAACAACGATAAATCCCGTTTAATGCAAGGATGACAGCACTCTGTTGGGACAGGAAATAAAACGTGGGCAGATAAACGTTAAAGTAAAAAAGAAAAAGAGGTTAACCATATTCAGCCATTAGTCACTATCTCTAGAACACCTGCAAAACTGTGTGAGATAAAACACTTCAGCATATTGCTTCAACTTAAGTTTTTCTCTCATTTGGAAGTCTAAGCAAAACCCAGACTGTTCCAGATAATGAAACTCGCGTCATATATGACTCAGCTCTACACAACTGGAGCAAATGAATCAATATAGGTAGAAATGCTTCTGCGAGTAGTTCCTTCCTTGTTTTTGGATGTAAAAGCTACTCAACTAACTTCTGGTTAGCAAGCTATGTTACTACTATTTGTACTACTTTGTTGAAGGTTAAGCTCTGAAAAAAACAGCTAAACCACTTATTAAAATCACTTAATAATAACTGAATAATCACAATTAAATAAGAAAGAGCCTTTCCAAAACTAATTACAAAGTCATTCATATACAGCTGTTATTTTGTTTCGTTTATTTATCATAGCAATGGGTGTTGTTAAGGAGGGTCTACTTATTTTTGGCCTCTAGTAAACATTTTCATAATTTTTAATCCAGTTTAAATAGAATTTAAGCAATTTAGGGTTGAGGGTCAGGAAATGTCTTCATTCAGGCTACAACTGTCTATGCAGTTAGAATAACAACTTTAACTATTTGTTGCTCTGAATGCTTTGTCATTTATCAGTCAATGACATGTTGTACTGGTATGAATATCAGGTCTATCACAGTTGTAGAGGTTTATAACACATGACATTGTAACATATTCAAATGTATAAATCCCTAAATATTAGGGCTGGCCGGAATATTCATATATCACAGTATTTGTATTAAACTTTTGAGTCTTATAAGGCAGCAGTCTCCAAACTAAATAAGATATGATTTCACAGACCGGCAAGGACAGGAGTATTTAAAATACAAGAACGAGATAATGGAAAACCTGTAGGAATCCTGAGCTTTTTGCTGCAGAGATATACTGATCCCACCTAATGCTGATTAGAGAAAAGAACACCCACATGGTTTCGGAAGTTAACTGGAGCTTCCGGTCAGCGGCCTCATACAACTCACATATATGAGTTGTACAATCATCCTTATCTAGCTCTTATAAACTAAATAAAATAAGGTTTGCAAACTCCACTGGACATCTTGACCACAGGTCTGTTACATAAAAGTGGACAACTTTAAATTTCTCTGTTTGCAGCTCTGCATCAGATTTGTTTGTCTAACATTGGAATAGCAACCGACCCAGGTAAGACCTGCCTGGAATCCAGTGTTTCAATAATTTCTCTTAAGTCTTATTTCTCAACTGTCCATATAGGAATCAGCATTCATAAAGTCACTCTGTCACTCAAGCCTTTGCTATTTTGGAAAAGCCATGAAACATTATAGAAACAAAACTTTATTTGCACTATTACATATTTTGTTTTGTGGCAAACTAAAGGTTTATCTAAAGACACTATGTAGGTTTCACTGTTATACTGAGGAACCAAATACTGCTTCAAGTTTGTGTTTCTCCCCCACAATGTTATTGCAGACTATCCTCAACATTAAAATGATCTTATTCGATCTGTGCTGCAACTGTGTTTGTGCTGACTCAAACGTGTGATGTGTGTTCAAGGCTCCCAAGCAAGTGGTATCACGAAATAATGAGGTGATAGGGACTGGTGATTATGCTGACATGTGATATATGGGGGGTGAATTAGAGTAAGACTGTGTTTGTGACTGCCTGCTTCCTCTCACACTCAAGTGCTTATCAAGATTTGGAACGTAAACACATATGATGGAGGCCGACTACCACCGATAACCCATAAAGGACCAGAACAAGAGGCAAAGCAGACAGAAAAAGAGACTGGTGGAGTATAATTAAAGGCTGCTGAAGAAACATGGCAGATGGAGATAGCACCAAGTCTCAGTCAGTGATGGATGTGTTGATTCAGAGCATGCATGAAATCGTACAACGTGATCACTGGAGACTTTTCTGTGACTGAGCACAGAAGCAAATTCTCAGTTCCCACAAAGCACTGACACATGGGAAAGGTAACCATAGAGACAATCAGCACCACACACATTTACACCTTGCGCCAACTACACAATTCTTAAAAACTCATCATCATGGTAACACTCGCAGTTCGTCATTATATGAGGACCCAGTATTTCAGGTGCTGAGTTACTCAGACTGTTACTATAAAAAAATATAGTCACAATTGTTCCAGCTAGCTCCATAAAACCCTGACCTTAACTTTGATAAGAACATCTGACTTGAAGAGAACATTCCAACATCAGTGTCTGACCTTGTAAATCTGATGTTTGGGTTTTGGGTTTAGGTAGAGCAGTGGGAAAATATGCTAGTAGAGCTGCTATCTCAAATGCGAAGGTTTGAATCTCAGCTATGATCTCATTAGGTGGAATGCCTCCATTGGTTTATTCATAGGGTAGATATGGAAGGGGGAGGGGACACAAGTTAGTCACGGTTCTCATCAATCAGGGATGGAAGTCAGCGTCAGTAGAGAGGGTAAGCAAAATCGAATAAATGGATAGAAATGGGAGAAAAAAAAAATATGCTTTTGGAATCTTGTACAGCCTGATTTGATATGATGTTCTGGTGTGGTGCAAATTTTATTACTGCAAGAACTAAGTGTTTTAAATCACATAGTGTAATTAGGGTATGAGTAAACTGTCAAATAAAATAATAAAAAGCAAAAACTCTCGAATTTTGATT
>JAYDZG010000036.1:15717613-15730934 GCA_034509265.1 Microcambeva bendego
GATTCATCCTCTTCATCAAATTCAGAAATATTGTTGGAATCTGAAGAACCAGCACTGGAAAACTCGCAGTCCAAGTCGGTCAGAACTGTGTTTAATGCTGACGCTGTTCACTGTCGCCCACCAGTGACATCACACTGGTTCAGTTTAATAAAAAAATATTTTTAAAGCAAATTAGGCATGTTATTTTTAATTTTATATATTTTTCGTAGCTACTATAATGTGAATTATTTGTAGAGGTGTATTTAGGTGGTGCTTAGCCTTTAAACCGTTCATAAGTCGAGTGTACTACTGTTTATGGGTTGCAAAGGACACACAGAGGGTGTAATAAGTATTTCACATGATGTGAACACACTCACATCGAGTTGAGCAAACAACCCAAATAAACATGCATGACCGCAATGTTGTCAATAATCGTTTGTCCCTTTGTTTGTCCAGTACCTCAATGCCTCAACTTTTTTGCTGAAATTGGGTGGTTCTGTGTCCTTCACAGGCAGAGGGAATCAAGCTGGATGAGTTCACTTGGGAAAAATTCCAGAGCTTCCTCAACAACCTGTGTCTGAGATCCGAGTTTGACCGCATCTTCATGGAGATGTGAGTGTTGGAGAGAGGATGAGAATACACCGTTTCATTTCTGAGATTGATAGCAGGAAATTTTATTACAAAATTATTTTACAAATAAAAAAGTCCTTGCAAGTTTCTCTTATCTGCTCACCCCCAGTTTAAACCCCCTGTCATACTCAAACTAATGGGTGTGACTTAGGTAGCTGGTGTGTTCACATACTTTTGGCCATATGGATCACAGCATATCAGTGAAGTGAGAAACGGTTGTGTATGTGTGTGCATGTCTAGTGGCTCAAAGGGGAAGCCCTTCTTATCTCTGGACCAGATGTTGGAGTTCCTAAATCGCAAACAACGGGACTCGCGGCTTAACGAGGTACTCTACCCACCCCTCAAACGAGAGCAGGTACGACAGCTCATGGAAAAATATGAGAGCAACGCTCGGCAGCTCGAGAGAGGTAAGCAAACACACACACACACACACTGATTTGGACTGCAATGTTTTGTATAATAAAATGATGTCTGTTTTTCTTCTGTACAGATCAGATCTCACTTATGACTTTTAGTAAATATCTGGGGGGAGAGGAAAACGCCGTGGTTCCCCCTGAAAGGTTTGACATCATAGACGATATGAACCAACCACTGTCGCATTATTTTATCAACTCTTCACACAACACCTACCTCACAGGTAAACCAAGTTTATATTCACATACACACATTCACACCGGTGGGTCGGCACTGGGGCTAAGTGAGTAGCAAGCAGGTCCTGGGTTCAATCCCTAGGTGAGGAAGTCTGTGTCCTTTCTGTGTTGAGTTTGCATGTCCAAAATCATGCAAGTAAGGTAAATTGAGGATATTAAATAGTCTATGAAGGTGGCATGGGGGATTAGTGTGTAGCACTGTTGCCTCACGGCAAGAAGGTCCTGGGTTTGATCCCCGGGTGGGGCGATCTCTGTCCTTTCTGTGAGGAGTTTGCATGTTCTCCCCATATCCGCGTGGATTTCCTCCGGGTACTCAAGTTTCCTCCCACAGTCAAAAAGACATGCCACTAGGTTGATTGGAGACACTGAATCGTCCTGGATGTACCTGTGATGGACTGCCACCCCATCCAGGGTGTTACCATGTGCCTTGGGACATGGAAGCCTGGGATAAGCTCCAGCACCCCTCCCTGACCCTAATTAGGATAAGGGGTTATATAATGTTTGATTTAAACTTGTGAACTGATAAAACTTGAGTTATGAATAACTGAATGTGTTAAAATCCTAATAAGCAACAATACACACCGATGGAGGTCCCAGATAAGGTCATGAATATCAGGAAGATGTCACTTAGCATAAACAGTGGCCTGATTAAAATGCTAATTAGGCTGATTTTACTGAAAAACCTGACATGTGCAGGTAGATACATGTCGTCTGCCCAAAAGCTTCAATGAGTTCAGATTGCTGCTTCTAGAAGCCTGACCCATACGAGGTTCATAACCATCATAACCACAATAATAATAAGTTGAAGTTGTTCTCTGTGTGTAGTTGGGCAGTTAACAGGGCCGTCTTCCGTGGAGATGTACAGGCAGGTTCTGCTCACCGGCTGCCGCTGTATTGAGCTGGACTGCTGGAAAGGTCGTCCACCTGATGAAGAGCCCATTATTACTCATGGATTCACCATGACTACAGAAATCCCCTTCAAGGTGCAGACACCTGCCGAGTTCATTCCGCTCTCGCTTTCTGTCTCATGTCACTGAAAATAATTTATGTCTGTCTGCAGGAGGTGATCGAGGCCATCGCTGAGAGCGCCTTCAAGACCTCACCCTATCCCGTCATTCTCTCCTTTGAGAACCACGTCGACTCGTAAGTGTGGCCATCACAGATTTCTTCATTGTGCATTGACCAATTTGAGTGTAAATCATCTCAGTCAAGATGATTTTCCTCCAAGAATTTTAATTCAGAATCCTGTTAAAGCAAACCGTATAGTGTAATAATATGACACAAATCGAAATGTTCTCAAAATGCTTCATATTAAATAAACGGCGATGTGGGATTATGGCATTTTATACACAAAGCAATGTGCTTAAACTTATAGCAGAAATATAATAGAAGTAGCCACGTGTCCTTAAGTGCAACATATAGTAACGACAAAAAGAATCCAGATACTAATCTAAACATTCGCTCAAGAACTTACTACAGATTGTAAGTGATGTAAACAAAGAGGACATTATTTAACATGGAAATGTTTTGCGCTTTGATTGCCATGGCCACCGCGAATATCATGAGCCCAACACAGCCAAGTGTGCAGCGTTATAACTGAACTGGCTAAGAAAGTAGTATTACAAGATCTCCGTGATTAAGCAGCTTAATGAAACATTACAGACGTGCAACATCGCGCTTGTACGGCTGTGGTATAAAATGCTCTAAACATTTTAAAAAATGATGCCATTGACTTGAAACATTGACGACAACGCATTCTTACCAACCAATTACAGCAGCCCTCTATCATTTTTAGCCTAGATAGGCTTTGAGACAAGCCTTGAGTTGAAATACTTTGGCTTTAGTGTACACAGTAAGTTTATCCAGTCTTCCTTTTCATTGAAGCACATGGTCAGGCAAGTCTTATGTTCACAGCATGTTCCAAACTTTGTTGCTTGTTTTCTGTTTCTATCAGTGCGAGGCAGCAGGCGAAAATGGCAGAATACTGCCGCTCCATATTCGGTGATGCATTGCTCATTGACCCATTGGACAAATATCCGGTGAGTAAGAGAGGAAGGGCTTTTATCATCACAATATACAATTTTTAATGTGTTTTAATGCTAAATTATCAAGAACAATATAATTTACTAAATTTTGTAACATAAATATTAGTATAAATTCAGCTAAAATTACCCTATTTACACTAAAGAGAATGCGCTTGCAGGATTAGTACTTACATATTGGTGTAACAGTAATACAGTGATATGAGCCGGCCTGTGGTTGGTGTAATAATGTAATAGAGATCTCTAAAGTGTTTTTAGCTGTAAAGCAAACCAACCTTTAAAGTTTTGTATTTTCAAAGAAGACTCTTTTTTTTATATATAAGTGCCTTTCAAGATACTCAGCTACACTTTACAATTCAACAAAATCAGTATACATAAAATCAACAAATAATATAGTAAAATAGTACAAATAAAATAGACAAACCAAAAGATAAATATACAGTATATTTAAAAAAAACATGATTCTAAGGGGAATTGAGCTTCGGAGAAAACGAACGTCTAGAGTTTCTAAGCCTTAACTCCCGCCTCCGCTTCCAGATCAGCCTTGCTGATTGGTTAAGACAGTTGCCGCTCCATAATCACTGTGATTGGTTTGCTGAAATCCAGCCAAACCAACAAGCTGAACTGTGATCTATTCACTGATCCTACAGGACAGTGGGAAAGTACTTAACACACACTCAGCTACAGAGACCCAGCACAGATAATCACAAGGACATGACGACAGTATTTACCCACTGTTTTACATTCTATTTAAGGGTATTTTGTTTTGGTGGCATATCTGTGGTTTAAACTATAAAAATAGGCATTTTTGTTACCATTGTTACCATTTTTGTTAATATTTGTTTTGTTAAAAAAAATCAAACACTTTTTTCGGCTGCTCTTGAATTATAACCCCCCGCAACTACTCCTTCTGCCCTCGCCATTTCCAAATGTTTCCTCAAACCATAACCTGAATGTAGTTCAGGTTCTCCACTCATCTATTCATTATGTTATAATTTTGGGTCAAAGTAAAAATATTTGCTTAAAAATGTGTCGTCTTCAAAGACACTTTGCCCGTCTGTACCATTATATCTTTATAATGTAATATATTTATATTATTTCAATAATGTAATAAAGTTAAATGACATGTGCTTTGCTGTAGCTGTTACCGGGGCATCCGTTACCCAGCCCACAGGAGCTGTTGGGCAAAATTCTAATAAAGAACAAAAAGAAGCACCACCACAGCACGCCTAACGTAGGGAGCATCAGACGAAAAGAAGGTGCAGACGAGCAGGCCTTGTCTGTTAACGGTGAGCACTCGAAACATAACTTCAGTAATGCAATTCACCTCCTGTAATGGCTTCATCCTGATCAGCGGGACCAATCAATTACAGTACACTTCACACTCACCCACACATGCATTTACTTACAGCCTACCGTCTGTCAGGTCCTGAGAGGTAGAAGGAAACTGCTGTAGCTTATTAAAAAAACATTTTCTTGCTGGAATTAACCAACATGGACGTTTGAACCTAGGATTTTTGGATATTGGTTGCTCAGCAATATAAAAAGGATGGACGTGTGTTCACAACTACATCTACACTACAAGAGAGTGTTTTAATTAAAAATGATAGAAGTTATTGGAGCATTCTCCTTTAATGCTCTGCAACAGGGGGTTTCAACCTTTTTGGACATATTACTGCTACCCAGTTACTTGCATAGATAATATGTCTAGGATATTGTTTTTATTATTAGTTTGTTTATGGATTTTTCCCTTTTTTCCCGATTTAGCATGTCCAATTGTCCAACTGAGATCAAAGAACAAAGCTCACCCTTACCCCTCTGAAATGTGGGCAGCATCCGTATGCGTTTTTCCATCTGCACTTTTACCAGTTCGCATGCAAATCAGCACTGTGTACGGAGAAACACACCCTGATCAGGATTTAAGAAATGTTTTCAATGTAAATGTTTATATACATTTCATTTAACATCTTATGTGCATCTGTCATGTTATTTACATTTCATATTCATCAGATGTTCCATTACCCGAAGGGGAAATGAGTCAGGTTATATCTAACGGAGGTGAGAACGAGAAGCCGGCAGAAAGAATGGTCAAAGAAGTTGAACAGCAAAGATCTATTGGTGGGTTGGTGGTTGAATGAATTCTATAAACTCCTTTTTACCTTCTTTAAGCTCTCATCCAAACAACATTTCAAAACTTTTTTATCCAGCCAGTGGTACCTGGAAATTAACCATCAGTTGCTTGGATGAAAACCTCTGCCGAATTCCATGAATTTAAACTCTAAGCTTAGGTCATTTGGAATTGATCGAAATCATTCCAAATGCAATGTATGTCCAACTGAACAAGGTGGTTAATTCTATAGTCTGTGAAATCCTTCAAATAGAAGAATAATAGCTATAATACCACCTATATACAATTACATTTCTACTCAGAAAGTATTGTGCCATCGGCGGCATCTTTCCCCTTCTTTTATAAAGATGCTGGCTTCATTTTAAAGCAAAAAAACACACCAACTCAAAACTTGTGTAACATTCTTCCACCATGTTGCTGCTCAGCCAAGCTGACAGGCAGAACTGAGACTCGACACCATTTATTTGAGATCCCAGCTCTGTGACATCTTAAATGTATTTGTCTAAAAACATTTCTTTATGATTTCTTATAATCATTTATTGACTCATCTTGTGTGCATGTGTCATGCTAACAATCATTTCATATTCATTAGATGTTCCATTATCTGAAGGGGGAACCAGTCAGGTTATGTCCAACGGAGACGAGAAGCCGGCCGAAAGAATGGTCAAAGAAGTTGAAAAGTCTATTGGTGGGTTGGTGGTGAAATAAATGCTGATGTTTTTAAACAACCTTCTTCTTGTAGCTGTCCAAACACAATAAAACAACATTTTAAAACTTTTCCCCCAATATGACTTAAAAGACCTCCGATGTTAAGAGATAAAGTAATATAGTGTGAACTGTAGTAGAGTGTATATATACACCTCAGTCTTTGCAATAATCCCTAAGCAGAATGAATTAAATCATGTAAACAGACATTGTGGTCATGAAAAATATACTACGTTTAAACACAAAGAGATTCAGACTCATGTCACATCATTGCCTTTATGTATGATGGAGAGTGTGTATGTTCTTTAAAACTGTTTTTCTACATGTTTTTTTATATATATTTTTTGGCTGGTGTTAATGAAGATCGGGCAGATGGAGAGAGTGAAGATGAGGAAGAAGAAGAAGTGGTGGATCTTAAAAAACACAATTCTGATGAGGTATATTAATTTCTTGCAGTGTCCAGTTTTTCATTGATGTTTAGTAGTTTAGTTAAATAAAAAAGAACAAAGAAATCAATCTGAGCTTCAGTAGCTCGTCTGTTCTATCGGACCATCTGGGCCCATCTATAAGCCTTGGTCGCCCATGATCCTGTCATCGGTTTACCACTGTTGTTTTCTTGGACCACTTTTGATAGATACTGACCACTGCATACCAAGAGCTGCATTTTTGGAGGAGATCTGATGTCATACCTACTTAAATCCTTATGCTTGCTCATTGTCCTTGCTTCTAACACACCAACTCAAGAGGATAAAATGTTCACTTGCTGTCTAATAAATCCCACTCTCTAACAGTGGCCATAATGTTATCAAGTCTGGAATTTAACTAAAAATGAATGTTCTTTACTAGATATTAAACTCCCCCATTATAATTTTTTTGTTGACCTGCAGGGCACAGCATACAGTGAGGTCAACGCGACAGAAGAAATGTCCACGTTGGTCAACTACATAGAACCAGTCAAATTTAAATCATTTGATATAGCAGCCAGTAAGTACAGCCTAAAAACATTTATTTACATCTAAATAATATACAGTAGAGGAAACAAATAAGAGACGACTTCAAAAGAATCACTTTATTTTAGTTTACAATTCCTAAGTGTGTGTTTGACAAAAATAAGCAGTGTTGTTTTATTCTGTTCAAATTTCTATTCTAGTTAATAAAAGAAACATGCACTGATGCATTTTTTAGCTATGTAATCCAATTGTGACTCCTCATTGGTCATATAGCGTAGTGTGCAAATTACTTTCATTTCAGTTCACTTTTATATTAATATGCGTAAATTTTAATACCCAACAAGATAGGAAAATGTTTAAACCATTTCTGTGAAATGTGAACATTCTGTCCATATGAAAATGTAATGGGTCTTTATTTCATGTTTTTTTTATGTACTAAGAGAGGAACAAGTATTTTGAAATGTCATCCTTCGTGGAAACCAAAGGTTTGGATGCACTGAAGAGCTCACCAATTGAATTTGTGAAGTATCCTTTAAACACCTAGCATGACCGCACTTATGTTTGAATTCATTTATTTTTTCCTGTACTTGCAATAGGGCTGAGTCGACTTTTGTCTGATCCTGCATATTGAGGATCTGCTGATACCGATAGCAATCCAATATCGTAATCTGGATTAAAACAGCTACGCCGTACTTTAAAACTGATGAAACTTAACGTAATTTATGTTGCTTTATGATGAGAATTGGTTTAATGTGTTCAGATTTGTGTTCCATCAATGTGCTTGTCCTATAGAAGTAGAAACACTGGCTTTTCTTAGTGTGTCTATCATTTGTTTGATAATTTTAAGTGTAAAATGTGGAATTAAAGTTTGGTTTCTATTTAAAAACTCACAAGCGAGGTGCTACACCTGAACCCTTTTTGGCAGTACATGTTATTTACATTACACAACAGTACTAGATCAGATCTCACATCCTCTCCTATATCTGATCCAGTATTTTGGGCCAATATCAGCCGATACCACTGCCGAGTAACGGACCAGTGCCAACCCTAATTTGCAACACACCTCTCTTCTGTAAATAGGTCCAATTCCAGCTATTTATTAAACCCTGTGTACCCTGGTAGCACATTGTAGAGAATGTTTGTCTGTCCATCTATGTGACTGTGTGTTGGGTTCCTGAACCGAGTGTGTTCTCAGGTACAATACCAATCAGTTGAGTCGGATTTATCCCAAAGGTACACGTGTCGACTCCAGCAACTACATGCCTCAGCTCTTCTGGAACGTAGGATGCCAGATGGTGGCACTGAACTTCCAGAGTCTTGGTATGTCCTTGTTTATTGTACTTCTTCCTTTTTTGTCCCATAAATCAAATTACCCATTAATCATATGGTGAGCTAGATAGAAAGACGAATGTGGAGATTTCAGAGTGAATTTGACTGTATTAAATGCTAAACTTTTTTTTTTACGTTTCAACGACTCCAGCTTATTGAAAGGTAAATTGCATTCAGGACAGACTAATGCAATAACCTTGCGTCTACTGACTTGTAGAACAACCATAATAATCAGTCTACAGTGAACCCCCACAAATTCATGGTTCAGGGTTTGCATAAATCACTAATATCATCTTTATTTTTTATGGTTTATCGTGGCAATATATAATATTTCATGTTCTTTAACACTACATTATTATGAACAATATAATTTACTTATTTTGTACCACAAATATTAACTTAAATTGAGATAAATTTACCCTACTTACACCAAAGAAAATGCACTTGCATGTATGACAGTTCTTACATATAGGGGTAACAGTGGTACAGTGATATGAGCTGGTCTGTGGTAAGTGGTGTAATAATTTAATGGAGATATCTAAAGTGTTTTTAGCTAAAAAGCAAACCAACAAGTCGAATGCTGTTATTTCGGAAAAATTTTTTGGTTTATCTTTAACTAATACGCTTTATTAACATCAGCATGCATGAACACGGAGCTTTTACAAAAGTCTGGGCATTCCAACAACACACTGAGACTAACCAGAGGAGGCTACACACTTCCAGGTGCACTATAAAGTGAACTCCCAAGTAAATGAACATCTATAGTTTCTAAGCCTTAACTCCCGCCTCCGCCCTTAGATCAGCCTCGCTGATTGGTTGTTAAGACTAATTAAGATAGGTTGGTAGCTGGGATGCGTTCCCTTATTCTACTAGACAGAGAGACAGTGGGAGAGCACTATGCACATACAGACTGCTATAGCGATCCAGTACAGATAATCTTATTATTAATAATAGTTCAGAGTATTCAAGCTTTGCTTGACATTATTTTTTTAATGTAATGTGTAATGTGGCTGCATATTTGGGGTTAAAACTATAAAAATAGGAATTTATAGGCATTTGTTTTACCAAATTTCATGGTTGTTCACGCTTCGATGGTGCTCTTGGAATGCAACTCTCGTGATTTATTATAGAACTAAACAAAGAAGATGTACGGGCTTGTTTTAGATTATGTTAAATACTTCTCATATTTTATTTTATTTCCATTAAGTTAACTTCTGCATCACGCTATAACGATTCTGTATTCTATTTTAAGATCTACCCATGCAGCTCAACATGGGCGTGTTTGAGTATAACGGTCACAGTGGCTACCTTCTCAAGCCAGAGTTCATGAGGCGTAAAGATAAAGAATTTGACCCCTTCACTGACAACACGGTGGATGGAATTGTGGCCAATACAGTCAAGATCAGGGTAGGAAAAAATATTCAGTCTGTGAGCGATAATCTCGGCGATACTGCAGACTGATTCGGATGTTTCTCTTTCACACATCCAGATCGTATCGGGTCAGTTTCTGACTGATAAAAAGGTAGGCGTGTACATTGAAGTGGACATGTTCGGACTTCCTGCTGACACCAAGAGGAAATATCGCACCAAAACTTCTAACAACAATTCGATGGACCCAGTGTGGGAGGAGGAAATCTTCGTCTTCAGCAAGGTAACGTCTAAGGCCAGAGTTTTGGACTGAGATGGCTCACTGCCTGATTTAATTGCTTTACACTACATTACTGAGCTCCAAGTGAACATCTCTGAGCTGAAATCATGTAGTGTGAGCTAGACATTACTGTGACTTCACTTGCTACAAAGACTACAGTTATGATTGGCTATTAGAAGATTTGCCAATGTTGAGTCTTGAACCAGCAATGTATTGATTACTAATCCAGTACCTTAATCGCTGAGCTATCACTGCCTGCAAAAGTAAACACAAGTCATAAACGTGACATCCTCTATGAGCTACGCACTGCAGCCGAAAATGGAAAGTGGTCATGAAAGGGTACATCGCAATTTATGAAAGTAATGCAACAAACTCACTGTTTTCTGCTTTTATCCAGTAATTCAATCACCTACATAGAACCCACCGCCCCGCTAACAGCAGTAGTGGATGTTTATTAACAATGGAACTTTACAGTTGACCTTGTATTGTTGTGTTGTTCTTTTATATTAGAATTATTCTTCTAGTTCATAGAAAAAACCAACACTGCTCATTTGGGTCAAACACACACCCATAAAACGATTTTTTTTTGAAGTGGTGTCTTATTTTTTTCCACGACTGTATATGTAAGTAATATATAAGTATATGTTTTATTTTAGGTAGTGTTGCCCACATTGGCTTCACTCAGGGTAGCTGTGTTTGAGGATAATGGAAAGTTCATAGGGCACCGGATCCTACCAGTGTCAGCGTTACGTCCTGGTGAGTACTGGCACTGCATGCTCACTAGTATAAATGAACCACATTGTTGCTTAATTGCGTAGCCTTTAACATGGACGAGAACTCTTCACCTAGCCTGTGTGTATTTCTTTGTTACAGGCTACCATTACATTAATCTAAAAAATGAGTTGAATCAGCCATTGTTGCTAGCCTCTCTACTGGTATACACAGAAGTTCAGGACTACGTTCCCAACGAGCATCAAGGTAAAATTCTAGAGAGACGCGTACCGAGACCAGTAGTACAGGAACTGTCCAGAAGCCACACATTTACATGGAATGTATTTTGGCAGGAGACTCACTTTGTTTTTGCTTTTTGCTTTGTGTTTTATGTGTCATTTTTCCTCCACCACACCAGATAAATTAATTTACTTATTAATACAATACATACTTAATAATACAATACACATATTTTAAGTTTTAATATTAAAGGTTTTACGTTACATATTTACGTCAGTGGGTGAGTTCTTTTTCTCATAAGGATGGATTGGAAATGGGGTGAGCTTTGCCATTATTTTTGATACACTGAAAACACAAATAATAAATACAATTGAAAAACAGAATGTAATTGCAGCTTCTAACACATCGCTCTTTGTTTATATCAAACACATTGATTGAATGCATTGATTAAAACACGCTAGCATCAGGTAGCATTATTTTCTTTTTTTCTGAAGGCCAGGGGTTAGTCAGTTAGTCTATATAGCCTGCTTGTATGATTATTCCAATGTTTGCATAGTACACTACAGTACAAACCGACATAAAGTTAATCATAATCTTTATTTCTTAGTGCAGGTGTCGGCAAACAAAAATCTAATTAAGTGATAGGAAGGTGTACTACGGATAAACATAGAATAAAATCCAGCAGTGACATAAACAGAGCAGGTGTTCAGTACAGGGTGATGGAGATGTTCTTTGTGTTTCTGTACGGCTCCTAATTAACTGTCTAGACCTGTAACTTAACCTTTGTATGTGCATGTGTTTGTGTGTGATTAGAATACGCCGAGGCTCTGACCAATCCAATTAAGCACGTACTGGACCAGAGAGAGTCGAAGCTGGCTGTATTTAATGTGGACAATGAGGTCAGTCAAGTGTGCGAGGCAACATATTCACTGAATTGTTACAGCTCGCGATGTGCTTAACTAAATGCTTTAAATGCTTTTTTTAGTTCGTGTAGAGGGGTTTATTTCTTCTTAAATGTCATGATTAGATGCATTTGTTTTTTATTATCTCACTTTATACACTGCGGAATACAGGGAAACGAAAGAGCAGACAACATACGCTACATAAAGTCAAGACATAACCTTTCTCGCTATACCAGCCACAGATACCATCGCAATAATAAAAACACTCAGAAACGCCAAATGGGATAACCAAACCAACAACAAGCTCCAAGGAATCAAGCCAAACATAAAACCGATTGGTTATAAGATGGAGAACCGTCACCATCAAGTTCTCCACTCAAGGTTGTGTATTGGACATTCCTAATTGACACACAAACACCTACTTACAGGACAACATACCCCCTTCCTGCCAATACTGCCACATGACCTTGACAATTAAACACATGCTAATTGAATGCGCTAACCTTCAGACTCGAAGACTGATATTTTGAAATATTTCTGTAAAGAAAATATCAAAGACCTTTTCCAAAAGTCCTCACCAGAGAAAAATCCGTAACTAACTAGATTATGTAATTTTTAGACTGACTATTTTTAAACTGCTCCCCATTTTCTAAGCTTTTTATAATCCAGAATTTAATATGTGATGAATACAGCTGTTATCGGGCTGATGTGGCAATTAACCCCAACTGTCCTCATCATCATCTCACTTTATTGGTTAATAATTACAATTAGAATTTTATAATCAAATCTGATTTATTCTTATTTCTCTTTGTAAATTCTTGAAACTGCATCCAGTGTGAAAAAACTGTAAAAACAAAGTCTGGTGTGTTTCATTGTTTGCAGGATGTTTCATTGTTTATGTTGTTTATGTGTTATGTGTGTGTTTGCAGCAAGCACATGCAAAGCCTGACGATGGCGAGAAAACACACTCCAGTTCTTTGAACATGATTGACCCGGTTGCTTTGCCCGCTCCAGTGCTTCCTCCTGTGGTGGCCGAAGTTGTAACTGCACCAGGTAAAGACACGATGAGAAAAGCTGACTCACTTTTCCTTAGTTTTACTTGCCAACCGACAACCGCTTTAAACGGCCAAATTTAATCAGAACATATAAATAATCTTGAATAAGAAACAGTTCAATCTCAAATACATCAGAGTATGGCCTGGCGTGCTTCATGACCGTGTTGAGGCATCTCCTGAGCCGTCACTCTTGTTGGGTGCTCCTGGTCTGCAGCTGTCAAGGTCTATAAAGAGTGGTCTGAGGAAGGAACAGTGGTAAACCAAGACATAGTAATGCATAGCCAAGGCTCATTGATGCACGTCACTGTGCACGGTGGACCAACACGATGTCAGGAAGGTGGTCATAATGTTA
>JAYDZG010000036.1:15760950-15771664 GCA_034509265.1 Microcambeva bendego
TTTGAGATGATGTGAACATTCTTTAAACATCTGATTGTCTCATTATTGTATGATTCAAGCTTGTATATAATAAGCCAGTAAGTATTATCTAGTCTCCATAGATTAAATTAGATCTGTCAGAGAATCTGTTATGACTCAGCATGATTTACAGTTAGTGTGTCATGAACTGGTACCAATCTACTTTACTTCTAGTAAGCAAACTTCGGACTATAACCAGGTCATGGCTGATCCCTTGAAAGACAAAATGATAACAAGCCACCTAAAAAAGTATTTGATATGTTGCTTTTTACCATTTTACTGCTGACTACCAGTTACCTGGATGTAAAAGCTTAATTTTATTTCATATAAGACAAATATCACTGTGATACATTACATTTTGAACACTGTCCTCCCCAAGCTAATACTAAATGCACAGATCATTGAGCATTCTGTTCCTACATCACACTAATTATTTAGTTTTGTTGTTTAACTACAATGACAATAAAGTATATCTTATCGTATTCAATTTCAAATTATTATGGGGCAACTAATATAATTTCTGTTAAGCTAAAATGTCAAATTCTCAAAAATAAGGCAACATACTGTATGTCTGGACAAATAGTAAAAATAGATCAGTACACACACTGCGGTGAGCGACATAGAGCGCATTTTCTTTTGCTCTGATCAGTTTTTTTTCCTTGTATCTACTTCATTCGCATTTTCATTACAGCTTCTTCACTTTTTTCCCCTCTTTTCCCTAGTTGCTTTATTGACAGCAGTTGGAGGTGTGGTGAGACCTCATAAACAAGAAAAGCTGTACTGAAGGCAAAGGATTATCCTGTTTTCTGTTTGTATTAATGTATTCACAGTTTTTTTTGCTCATCCTTTCTAGATTAGGAATGTGGTGGGATTTATTTTCACGCAGTCCAAACAAGTCATTTGATGCATGATGAAGCCAAATAAAGCTACTAAAAATGCTCTGTGTGCCCCATGATGAACTGGTGACTTTCGCCCAATGAACAGGCAATGAATAAATGAATGAATACACTTGCATGATTCATTTATTTATCATAATTCATATATTTATTAAAATATTTACTGACCTGGAATGGAGGTACCCAATGCTACGAACACGACAGCGGTGACAGAGTCCTTCAAGCCAATGGTGCAGCCAAAATGAGATGCCAGATCTCCTGTCACTGCTGTTAAGACGCCAATCAGAGAGATTGATACGATGAAACATGCCCAGCCATTCCAGTACTCGGTGGGTGGCACAAAGGCAAAGAGAACTTTCCAGAAAACAGTAAGAAAGTGCATGATGTAGTCAAAGCAGGAGGGAAGGCGCTCTTCACCGCTGTCCTCATCATCATCACCTAAAGGACCAGAGGGTAAAGGTCAGACACTGAGAAGAAGATAGAAAATGCATTTTTAATCACTGATAAAGGGCATAACAGAATGAAAAATAAATCAGATTAAAATACCATCAGTCAACCTGTTCTATATTAACTTTAGGTCAGACTTCATTAGTCCACTGTATTTAACCTCTTACTGATTATTCATTTGACCATTTATTACAACTAAATGCCAAACATCAGCTCTGGGATATTGTGTCGGGAACAGAATTTAATTATGCCGGCTTACCTGCGCTCACGGTAACTGCACTAACAAACTGCTCCCTCCAGCTGCTGCTCCCAACTACCAGAGCCAGATTGGTCTTCTTAATGAGCTTATCTACAGTGCTCTACACACACACACACACACACACAGCACATTTAGACAGAAGTACACAGTAATATGGACACTAAAATATAATTTTTTAACAACATTGAATTTTGTAACATGTCACCTGTAATTGTTACAGGAAATGTTTGCATCCATTGTATGTAAATCAATAACCACAAAATTATGTGTTTTGTTTGTTGGTTTGTTTGTTTGTTTGTTTCCTGTCAGATTTAGACTTTCCTCGGGGGAGAAATACTGCGATCAGGAAGTGCCTTCCAAGTGGATGCGTTTATCTATATTTATCCAAAGCAACATACAGATACAGTGTACAGTCTGAGCCTTTAGGGGTTAAGGGCCTTGCTGAAGAGCCAAACAGCAGCAACTTGGCAGTGGTAGGGCATTTAGCAGAAGCCTATAGATAAGTGACTTACATTACATTTATATTTTCAGTATTTATCAGGCGCTTTTATCCAAAGTGACTTACAGTACAGTAAGACTGAGCAATGAGGGTTAAGGGCCTTGCTCAAGGGCCCAAAAGAGGCAACATGTCAATGGTGGGATTTGAACCAGCAACCTTCTGCTAACTAGTCCATTACCCTAATTGGTAGGCTACATCTGCCTATCAAGGGGCCAATTACAATTACAGTAAACATTCTGAGCGATTAGGGGTTAAGGGCCTTGCTCAAGGGTCAAAAAGTAGCATCCTGGCAGTGGTGTGCCTTACTTTTGTGGGTCCAATGATTTAACCTCTACGCTGAGGGTTGCCCTTTTTATTCAACCACTGGGTTGTGGGGCTTAAACCAGGAACATCAAAATCTAGGATACATTATTATTAACCGGACAAGCTCACATGGCATAGAAATGCTGAATTATTAGCTGGTTTAGTATTAAGTTGTGTATTAGAGGCATGTACAACAAATAAACCATGCACATAATTAAAACAGTTACTGAGAGAAAAAAGTGAAAGAACATCTGCATCAGCTAACAAGCAAAAGCATTAATAAAGTTATCAAACATTTTAAAAGGCCACTGTTACCTTAAACTCGTAGGATTCCTCAATAACCACTTCAAGCCTGGTGTGTTCCCCTAGACTGGGACATCCCATCTTAGCCACTTCTTCTTCCTCTGCTTCCACTATAGCTTTGTTGTCATTGGACTCACCTAAGAGAGTGAAGGACAGTTAAAACAATGAATAATGATAAATTAGTTACAGAAAATTACATTTTCTATGCTTCTGTATCTGTCAGGGAAGAGACAAGTAAATCTCAGAAGAGTCCTGGTGGTAATTGAATATCTGAAAAAGGTGTTAGGGGTAAGAGAAGTCATGCCAGAACAGCCTTTATAATTAACACTCAAGGAAGATGGTGGCCTACCGATTCTACATCCGCTCTGTCTTATTTCATCAAGTTAACCAGTTTCCTGCCAATTATTTTAGCATTTCATGCTCCATCATAACAAATGTGCGGCAGTTAGAGCTGCAAGTCCAAAAAATGTCATTGATATGAATTGATTTGGAGTCTGACAATTGTAACTATAACCCAATACAGACCTATAGGCCTTCTATTTTATTTTGTAAATGGTACAATCTGAAAAAAACTAACAAAAATATAGTCTACATTTAGATGCCTGACTTTAAATATTTTTACCTTATAAGTTACAACTGAAATATTTTTCTCTTAAATCCATGTAAGTCATGTAAGACGTCTAGTCACCCTATTCTGGTATGTGTGGTGCCACACTGGACAGGCTAGGTGCAGGCCGTGATCACACAGGGTGCTAGTCTATTGCAGAAAATCCACACACATACATATTTAATTACACACTCTGAGATGGGTTAGAACATTGTTTGGATGCTGGATTCCCTCCAGATACTATGGTTAAGGTATTAGGGGTGGACTGGCAATTCTAATTTGTAGATGCCACAGGCTTATAAACTGGTGGGTTAAGAACAAATAAATAGAACTGAATACAATGTATTTCATGCACATTCTGAACATAATATAAACAAAATAACCTTCTCTGACTATTTTAGCAGCATTTCCAAAGGCAGACAGGGAGCTCTTTAAAATCTCATAAGGCACCTGAAGCCTGAATTCTTATACTTCCACTCCTACTAAGTGGAACTAAAACTGCTGGTTTTCAACCAAGACTGGTATTTAGCTCTAGCATGCCTGGCTTTAAAAGAAGCTACCAAGTATATGATGAGTTCAATGGATGAAAAATTAATCAGTGATTGAATTCGGCAAAGCAGACAGAGTACACACTGATGGGGCATAATGTAGGCTTCAAAAAGTCTGGCAGTGAGGGAATTAATGGTCCGAATGCAAAGCCTTGAGGCTCTGGTGCCAGTAGCTTGCCTAAGCAATGATATGTAAAAAATGATTGATGGTAAGAAATCTCCTCAGTTACAATTACAATGCTGCCCTCTTAACCAAAAACTAAAACATCTAGATAAGACATCAATATACAACTAAATTAGAGGTATGACCATGATTAAAACTGATTGTTGGAATACACGGGGTTAAAGAAATACTGGCAGTGCAAACATTCACTGTACTTTTGTTTAATGTACTTAAAATCAAAACCAGTATCACTTGTTTCTCCATTCCAGCAGCTCATGTAGTTACAGTGAGAGAGGGTCAGTTCCAGATGAGTACTAAATTCATCAAAATAAATATTTTACAACATTGTTTGGTAGGGTGCTCAGGTAGGGGACACAGTGGTAAATAATAGTAATATTTATAATCGTATTTGCTGCAATTTAGTAAGGGCTTTGTAACATATCTGCATTTGGAGCTCATTATATTTCATGGCATGATGTTCTGCTTCTTGAAATATTTTAGCTGGCTTTACATTTCTTGACCGGTTGTTCTTAAGTGACATTTATATTCAAATAGTCTGTTAATCATGCTAACTGGCTAACTGGCTTATCAGTAGCTGGGGGGCAAATGATTGTTTCACACAGGGCCCAGTAGGGCTTAACAGCATTTTTCCTTCAGTCAATAAACCTTTGAAAAAACATTGTTTTACTTGGGTTATTTTTGGGTATTATTGGCAGTAGTTTAATGACTTGAAACATATGTGACAAACATGAAAATATAAGAAATTAGGAAGGCTCATATACTGTTTCAGAGCACTTTATGTATTCTCAGTACTGAGAAATCTATCTAAATTAAATTTTGTGGTAAAGGAACATATGCTACAGATCTGCTAAACAGAGATGAGGTTGAAACCTAATAGTTAATGCACAGTGTTCTTCAAAAATGCACAGTATTCTTCAAAAATGGGACCATTGTGTTTTTATGGCTTTCCTCTGTTCCAACCCGACCTCGTCCGGTTCGCAGAGAAGTCGGCTCTTTGATATAGGTGCCATTGGCTGCTCGCAAGCTGCATCCCCGCTCACGGCGTGGTCAACGTTACAGATCTCCTCTCTCCACCATAGCCATATCACATCTATTCCAGCCGTGCATAGCCACAGTGGGGTGCCACACCGTTGCTCAGTGTGTGTCGAGCTCCGGGGTTCCCAGGGAGATGTTCCTGAGTTCGGGTCAGCGGGCAAAAGCTGGGCTCGTATAGAAAGGTCAGTCAAAGTACGGATCAGGAGGCCTGGAGGTATTTAGCTTCTCTGGGTCAGGGTCAGATATGGTAAACACCTGGATAAAGCACAAGCCTTGCTGGGATCACCTGGTAATCGGGGACACATCTTACCCTGTGCTGCGTGGGAAACACTCCCTTAAGTTTGTTAATTATTGTTTTGTTCTTTAATTTGCAGAACCTTTGCCATTGCTATTTATCAATACTCAAAATGATGTACAGTGAGCTTTTTTCACCCAGGGGTAATAAGAGACAAAAATGTGGAAGCTGTTATAACTGCTTTTTTAGAAATCTGTAATTATTTATTCTATCTGTGTTGTTCTGGTATACATGAACAAAGGACACAGAAGTCCTAAGACTTCAGGTATGATAATTTTTAACTTTTTGAGCTCTTTCTCTTAAGAAATTTCTGTATGTTCCAGGATTAGGATACTAGTTCAAAATGAGTAAGGCCCATCAATTACCTACACTTGTGAAAGTGTCTTTACAGGAATGTACAAGTAAGGTAGTTCAAAGTGTTTTTCAGTATACACAAATAATAACACAAATAATTACAATAAATAAATTGTATTTTACTTAATTATTTTTAGTAATATACTTTTAATACACATGTATATTAACCATTTAATTCTACAGTGTGTAACTATCTGTTGGTTAAAGAATGGGAAGACCTGCATGTGTGTTTTCTTTTCTTGCTTTCTTTTTTTAAACCCCTGGGGTATAAGTGAAGTATTGCCTTAGGCTGTGAAATCAATTTCTAATAACACTTCTATAAAATGATGTCATGTCTGAATCCACGGCTCTTAATTATGAAGTAATATCTAAGGCTCTCTGGTGCAACACAGACTTCTTCAATAGCTTTCAAAGATTTTGCAATGTGACAGCATTAATAATCAATTATTGTTTCTACCTGCTATTGTTTCATATGCATAATATTAAACATACATTTTAAATGGACTTAAGGTCAATATACGTAATGCTGATTGATTTAACCACATCAATATTTTACTGTCATTACTCTCTAACACATGCACAAACACAAAACCACACTTTACCATGTTTATGTCCAATCTCCAGCAGAACTGGCTCACCCAGCTCAATAATAAAGGTTTTATTTTTCTCATACTCTTCATCATCAATGACCTTGACTTCAATGATCTTCCTGTGAACACAGATGACAGAGAAATATTACATTTGTGCCTTTTCCAGATTTTACACTAAACTCAAACTGATGGCAATATCATCGCTACTACTAGTATATTTTATTTACAAGTCTCTGTTTGACTGTCTTTTTTTCATCAGACACTTAATGCAACAATACACCCCATCCATCCATGATAACATGTATTAATGCATTATTTACTTCATGACTTGCTCAGACTAGGCCATTTATTATTTGAACCAGACATAAAATGTATTCTCAAAGCACCACAGCAGCATGTAGTACCAGACAAGAAGAGGTTCTGTAGAGAATCAGGGTAAATGCAGAAGCAGAGGTGTAGACAGATTAAGCAGCTTGAAATAGATATTTCAATAAATTGATCTTTAAACAGCATGTTAAGCTACATCCATAAATGCAGTGTGTTTTTGTTTTAGTGCATAGGTGGAGAGAATGATAATACAAAGATGCTGTTAATTTGTTGTTTGTGTCAGGCCTATTTTCATTTACAGATTATACGCACGTTAATAATACGTGTTCTACTTCGAAATCTTGATATGATTAAATGAAGCTTGTAGGGCAGTAGTGTGATGTGTGCAACCCAGCCAACATGAACGTCATGCTCCTCACGCGTCTTTCTCAGCTTTTGTGCAGTGTATCCATGTCTTAACACTATGCTGTAACACCCTTGTTTGTCATAAACTCCACACCTCCACGCCTTTACCAAAGTGTGCCTTTCTAGTGAGAATAAGCTGAATTACAAAACCACTTTTATCTGTTACATGATGTTATCCCTGCATAACAGTGTTCCAATTGTGGAACTTTCATTGTGCTGGATTGATAAATGCATAAAAGTATTTACAATAACACTGAATTTTATTAAGTAATTATAAGTAACATTCCTATTAATTTACTCAGTTTGTATAGAGGATTTAATTTGAGTGCCAATCTGAGTTGGGGGAGGTATCTATATTAAAAAAAATCTCCAACAAGTGAGCAGTAGCCAACTGTTTATCTCGTTTACGTAGGTGCCCAGTCTGTCGGCATCAGAGCTAAGATTCAAACTGACAAGTAAGTTTTATGGGATCTTTTCAGATATCCACTTTTCTGAGATGTCCCACAAGACTTATTCCTAGGGGAATAACTGACAATTCAGTCAAATGGTAATTCTAAAGCTGTTGACTGGTGTTGAGGTCAGCCAGTTGTTCTTCATATCTTTATAGAGATTACTTTGTGCAGTGGGACAGAAAAGTGCCTTCCTAAACCTTTGCTGCAAAGGTGAAAGAGAAAATAATTGATTACACCCGTTTGCAATCGCCTTGCGTACGTTGAAGAGCTGGGATAGGCTCCAGCACCCCTCCTCGACCCTAATTAGGATAAGGGGTTAAAGAAAATGAACTGAACTGTTTGCAGTCGTTTTGGCCAAAACACATGAATGCAGTAATTAGAAGGGGTGCCAACAAAAGTGGCTTAGTTAACACAATTGTTAGTATTGTGATTATAATAGTCTTAGTAGCATACAAATCAGATTGTTATTTGATCATTTTATGTACATATTGATTACTGTCTTTGAGCAGTAACTTTTACTTTTAATTTACATTGAGCAAAGCAAGTACACAGACATAACAAATAACTCTACGTATTATTTTTCTTTCTTGATATGCACAAAAACCTATTTTATTCTTGTTAACCAACCTGATCTAGATGATTTACAGGTGCATTTTTTAAGAACCTGACAAGGTGACTAATTTGCCAGTTTATTCACTGCAGAATAACACTAACTGCTGGTCTTTCTGGCCACACCCCACACAAATCATCTCTGTTCAAGCTTCCGTTGTTAACTGAGTGTTCTTATTGTAAGTTGACCACACAAGCTGACAGAACTCGGTCATCTGTTGGTTGATAGGGGTGTAAACTGTTCTTGGAACATCTGGTGATTTAAAGTTTAGTGGAGGTAAAATTATGGTCTTGAGCTGTTTTATGTTTTGTAGACAATTGTGTATCATCAACTTTGGAAGACTTCCTCATGACAACATCCTCATGTTCCAATATTTAGTGGCAAACCTTTCCAGAAGTTAAAGCATACAGAGGTTATACAAGCTCTACATTAGTCTCATGTTTTTCGGAACTACTCAGATGTCAATTGTTTTGTTTATTTACAATAATTAAAATAATATATTTGTATTCTCTTAATACCCACTTTTTATTATTGCTTCATCTCTCTTTTCTATATTTCCCTCTACTTAACCCCCACTTGCCTCAGTCTTTCCACTTCACTCCTCTCAAATTTGATTTTCCTTCTTGCCCTCTTGAAAACAATCCAACACAACAATTAAGATCTTGTCTGCTTTGTTTTTATTCTTCCATCCAATCTGTCTGACACTCTCTCAATCTCTCTCTCACACACATATACACTGACAGAAGGCTGGAGAGATTTCATCATTGGGTGTGGTGGCCATAAAAAACATATGGGTCGTGATTTATTATCAGTCCCTGCCTGAAATGAACATCTCCTGGCTTGCCCTGCCTGTTAGTCCCCGCTGTTAAACCACAGTGACAAATGTCTTATTTTCCTGAGTGTTTGCATCCAAAGAAAGCCATTTTCAAAAGTCATCCACTCAGAGCGGCATTAAATCAAACTAAGGTCCATGACGGGTGCACAGGTTACAGGCACTGCTTAAGAGTGCCAATCTACAATCAATGGGACTGTATTGACAATCTAGAGCTCACTACTTTTTCAAATAGACCCTATATTACACATGTCTGCCAAGAAGGTGGATTGTTCATAATCTTAGATTAATTTAGTTAGCAACAACAAAGTGTTACACCATTGAATTGACAAGGAACAACTGGCCTTGTTTGTTCAACTGCCAACAGAGGGCAGATTTCTTAAATTTAACCCCCCACACAAATTGCAAAAAGGGTTATGAAGAATGTTGCATGGGATATAATTTCTGATCTGTGAAAATACTCAGATTTATATAAACATAATAGGTACTAGTAGGAGCGGTATACACATACATTTTGTGTATTACTGTATTGAGATATTGCTGGTTTAAGCTCCCATCTGCCAAGTTGCCACTGTATGACCCTTTAGCAAAGCCATTACACCCCAATGTTTATACTGTATTCAACAGAACTGTATATTGATTCTAATAAATAATATACTATATTATGTTAACCTTTTAATCAAATGGAAACTGAGGATATCATTTGTTGTAGTTTATTAAGTAGAAGTTGTACCTTTTGTTGCTTGATACAAGACTTCTCAACAATCAGCAGCTGCTTTTTATTTCCCTGTTTAATTCCCTTTTTAGTTTTGGCACAGATAACATGTGCTGGTATTGCATTGACATCCAATTCTAAACATCTTTCTAAAATATATTAACAAATTGCTCATTCTTTTAACTGTGTTTTACAAATGTACCAACACGCCTAAGAATAGGGTTTGTACATTTTAAATGCCCAATTACATACATTGTCATTAGAGATACTGGGCATTGAATAACAGTTCAGCTTAAAGAAATAATGTGATTTAAAATAATATAATGAAAAACAGATTCACAATATTTAAATATTACTAAACCTTCATGGGAGATATATTCATATTCACTCCATCATCCTTCACAGGAGGGTTTCCTGTCTATGATGAAATGTTAAAAAGGAGGCTGGTAGTTTTCAAGTCAACCTACTGTTATGATGTAAACAACTTACCTATTGTGATATGACATTTTTGCCACATTATGCATTTGTAACATACACAATAAGCGGTTAAACTGAATCCTTTATAGACTGTTAATCACCCAATCAAGCAAATGTAGTTACAATCATGCAAATGTACATAATCTATGTGCTTAACTACTCACTGTCACTCTATAAAATTACATTATTTATTAAGTGTGTACAGAATGGCAGACAGACTGTTTGATTGAATAGAATGATTCTGTGCGCTTGGTGCTGGACGGTTTATGGACAGAAACAGAGGGAGGAAAATATATTTAAGCAGGGAGAAAGGTATTTGAAAACAGTAATTCATGAGATTGCTGTATTCTCCAATATTCACCAGCTGCTCCCTGTCCCTCTAAGCCCCAATACATAAACATAGACGGGCACCCTTATTCTCACAAACACCCAAACACACACACAGATATATATGTATGCACGCACTCTCACACACACACACACACACACACACACACACACACACACACACACACACACACACACCAAAAACAAAAAAAAAAATAAATATGTTAAGAT
>JAYDZG010000036.1:15792179-15804985 GCA_034509265.1 Microcambeva bendego
AAGAGGCTCTAATTGTATCTTCTATTCACATGGGCTTACAGTAGTGCCCTCATGTTTGATAGAGCAGACATAAATGTTATTACTTCAAACCCAAATATTGGGGCCATTCAGCTAAAGACTTTTAGTCTTTTAGCAATGTCCAGGTTAATGCTCCAAAAATAAATAAATACATAATGCTGTACATTATGCCACATGAAACAATCAAATTCCTTGAATCCCCAATAGTCTAAAAAGATATGTAATTTTGTTTTGTCTGCAGTAATCTTAAGAAAACATTTGCCTACTCACATGGTCTCATCATTCTGAAACTCCAGTTTTCCAGAGGTTTCCTCATAGTCCTCCCCACCACGGGCCGTGCCATCTACGGTGCGATAGGGAACAGCAACCAAACCTCTGGCACCGGATGTCCTCTGGACCTTCACCTGCATGACACCCACACTCTCACTGACTCGCTCTGATTCACTTTCAAACGTAAAGATGCCTGCATGGTCGTCATCGTAGATGGTCACTGTAGCCGTTTGAGCTTCTCCGAGGGCCGCTTTGAGAGTGGGTGCTACGCTGTCTGTCAGCTGGCCGTCCGTCCCATTCACAACACGAGGGTTGCTTAGGTGCACGTAAAAGTACTCATCCTCCTCAAATATGTCGTCATCGATTATGCCCACAGTTAGTTCTTTAAGGGTCTCTCCAGGCTTAAAAACCAAGGTGCCTTCAGCAAATTCATAATCAGAGCCAGCGTTTGCCGTGCCATCCTCTGTGCGATAGCTGACCTGAGGTACACAGATTAAATAAAAGAAAGAATGTTATATCTAGTTTGATACAACACTATTAAACAAATATTAAAGAATTACCACTATATATGAACTATATTAATCAATACATTTAGAGTATCTACAATAATATACATGAACTATACCGAGCAGGAATTATATTATGACAACTGACAGGTAAAGTGTATCTCTAAAACTTTAGCTCTTGTGGGGTGTTCCCAGTCTAGAGTGGTGAACCAGCAAAAGGATCATGGGTGGCCAGGGCTCATTGATGCACATGGAGAGCGAAGGCTGGCCTGTGTGGTCTGATCCAACTGTAGCTCAAGTTGCCAAAGAGGTTAATGCTGGTTATGATAGAAAGGTCCCAGAATACACAGCACATCACAGTTTGATATGTATTGGGCAGCAAACGGGGACCAACACAACATTAAGAATATGCTCATAATGTTATGCCTGATCAGTGTATATTAAGCATTAAGTAACTAGAATTAATATGTGTAAAGTATTTGTGACATTGCATCTATTCTCACAGTTCAGAGTATTCCTTGTACTTAATGTTTGGAAGGCTTGAACCCTTGATCATTAGCCCACTGGAGTGTTCTGTTCTGAAAACAGAACATGAACTCACTCAGTGGTAATTTAAAACCCCCACTGTATGTACATGAACACTATAGCAAGATGCTCGGGTGGCTGAGCAGTATATTGCTAGTTTACTACTGCTGTGACCCAGGGTTCAACGGCAGGTCATGGGTTTAAATTCAGACATGAATAAGGCAATGTGTGGGTGGCCAAAGCCCTGCAATAGACTGGTGCCCTATCTGTGGTGTGTTACTACTTTGGGGAAACCTGACCACCCCCTCAACCCCCCCAAACCATGAAAATGAAACGAACATTACAAAGGAACTTTAAAATGTATGCTAAATTGCAAGGATAATACAATTAACATAATTTAGAAGCAATTAACAGAAGCTAATACTTTAACCCCAACTTTACACTTGCTGTAAATGTGTTGTAAATAATGCACAATTAATCTCTGCTAACACACAAACACAAAAAATACACACACTCACATCCAAGCAGTAAAACTACTAACACAAAAATGTGTTGTAACTACTACTGCAGAATGTTTGTAAAGCCATTTTGCTTTAAGTTTTTCTAAAGATTTAATCAGAATGCAAGCTTATCTTGATTAAAATAATCACCTTCACTGTACAGTTCACATCCCCTCCATGCCTCCCCACTGTCAGTTTCAGAGAGCCACAGTTTTCAAAGCACTGGTAGAGCGCTGGCTCAAATTCCAGGCGGGTGGTATAGGGATCATCCTCATGCTCCCGCGTCTCTCCACTGCTCACCACCTTCCGAGCCTGATCAGCTGCATGCTTTTTTAAGATATTTCCAGCTCCAGTCATCATCCTTGTGGCCTGGATACGGTAAAATGCTCTGCTCTTTTGTTGCTGCATCAGCACCTGTGGAAATGAACATAAAATAATGTGATTTCCTTTTAAATCAGAAACCTTATTGTACAACACATTTAATGTATGTGCTGCAGATCTAATCTTCGGCCCTGTACATTTATTTTATGTATTTTTGTTGTTCTGTAATGGGTCAGGCTCCTATGAGCACCTCCTACTGTGGCAGATTGAACAACTGACTCACTATAGTTCTAAAATGACTACAAATCGGGGTGACACTGTTTTTTGACAGCGAGTGTTTATTTCATCACCTACCAAGCCATTAGGTTAGGTGGACGATTCTCACAATTCTTAGAATTATCTTTCACCCATTCTGCATAGATTCACTTCTCCATCATTAAGGCAAATTCCGGAGTTCGTTCAGCCATCTGACTCCCTTTTGCAATTTCTTCTATTTTTAGTATCAAGGGCTGTTATGTATGTAAAGTAGCTAGTGCAGTGGTCCTGGTCATAGTTCTACGATTATTGCTTCTTTGTTGCAGGGTAGCTTAGTGGTTTGCACTGTTGTTCACAGCAAGGTGGAGCAGTCTGGGTCCTTTCTGTGTGGACTTCATATGTTCTTTTGATGTCTGTGTGGGTTTTTCATGTAGCTCCAGTTTCCACCCATAGTTCATGCAAGTGAGGTGAATTTTAAAAATATTAATTTATCCTTGAACTTGAACTTATGACTGTAACCAGTAACCTGTCCTGTCATTGATGAACCAAAGTTAAAATACTAACAAAATTTAAAAAAAAAATGTTTAATTAATTGAGTTTGCAAGATCCCAGCTCACTCATCACTGTTTCTTAATAATTTCCCTTTTTTTCTTCCTTTTCTGCTACATAGCTCATGCTGTAAACTAATCACCTCTAGATGTTCAAAGTCTGTTTGATTCCTTTTTACTCCTCCTTGGTTCCTGGTGCTTCTTTACTTTTGTATTTTTATACCACAGTATTTTGCTCTATTTTTGTTCAGCCACTACAGTTAGATCTAGAATCAATTCAGTCGTGAGTTCTTTCTTACCACGGCATCTTTACATGTTTATCAAAAGTTCCTTGAAATAAGTATTTGGTCAGAAGGTGTTTAATGTAAAATCAATCCTTTATATTTGGCCACATATTCGTAACATGCGCCTATGATTTATTTATTTATTTTGGTAAAGTATTAAGGTCTTAAAGGTTTAATACATGTGATGAGAATACCCTATTGTTGCACATTGGTGTACAGACTGCAGAAGTATCTCTGGACTAAAGACCTACTCAAACACTTCTACGTGTATTCAGCACAGAGCGATTAATAATTCAACATTTGACATTTCTCACATTGTTAGTGAGGAAGAGTAAGATTGGTCTTATAAACAAAGATTTTTTTCATCCCCCCTTCACACATTCAGAAATAACTGTAGACTGTAGACCTGACTGGTCGTAAAAGCTCTGAAATCCTGACCTGTCCATAAAATGTACTTGAAAATACAAGAGTACAATAGTTGACCTTAGGCCTGCTAACATTTTGTAAATTATATATATATAATATATGTGGGTTTTTTTTATTTCACCCTTAACCTTGATTTAACTAACAGAAAGATTTTCAGTGTTTTCACTAACCAAACTGTCACAGATGGAAGGTTGTCTGCTTTGCATGAGGTGCCATGCATTTTTAAAAGGTGTGACATCTAAACTCCGTCTTTGAAGCCACACCGTCATACTGCTTACAGAATGAGGTCTAGTATTCACTTGCTAAAATGGCCATGGATTTCCCTGGAAAATGTCACATTGGTCCATTTTGTCTTTGTCCTCAAAATAGTTTTCTCAAAAACAAGCTGAAACTTGGCTTCATCTGACATTTTATCTGACATTTTCGTCAGGACTATTTTGGAAGTACTTTTTGCAGATAAAACTACAAATAACATTACAAGATAACTTTTGAGGAAAATATGCAAAGACAAAAAAATATATAATAACATAAAACATATGTCATAGATATCTACATATTTCCTGTACTGAATTTGTATTTTTAAATTAAAAAAAATTCTTAAAGTTGATGTGTTAAAAGCAGTTAAAATGTGCAGACCTAAAGATTTAAGTGAGTATGACAAGGGCAAAACTGTGATGGCTAGATGATTGTAGGGTGTTTCCAGTCTGCAGTGGTCAGCGTCTATCAGAAGTGATCCAAGGAAGGAACTGTGGTAAACCTTTAAAATTCCTGTAAATCCCTGTTAAATAACTTTTAAGGATAGCAAAAACTACATTTTTCACATTTTAATAAAACCACATTGTGTCATCTAATCCTTACTGGGTTCAAATGTAGTCAAAATGTCATCAATGTTTGTCAGTAATTGGCTTTTCTTAACATAAACATACCTGATAGTTGGCCATCTCTATGAGTTGCTCCATATCTTTTTCTGGGTGTCTTTGCTTGAGATCTTTTAGTGTTCTGGCCATGTCTCTCCTAGCCTCGTCCTCTTGATCCCTTCCTCCAAGTCCATCCTCTCCTCCCAGCATGCCGTCCAAATGGGCTGCCATTCCATCCAGCTCAAGCATGTCCATCTTGGTGAAGGCTGTCTCCTTTACCACCTCATCTCCTCCTTCCGTTTCCACAACAATGCCACGACTCTTATCTGCACGGTACCTCTTGCGCCCGTACTTGTAAATGAATAGGCGGCGGTCAGCCACCCATGCCTGAACCACGCAAACTGGGAAGAAAAGGAAGGTAAGCACAGCCTCCCAGACCTCTACTTCACCAGGGGATGACAAGCAGAGAATGATATAAAGCCAAACATAGGCAAAAACACTCCATGCTGCTGTTACAAAAAAGACTCGCAGGTGCTTCACCTTCCGGGTCTCTCCATCAGGCACCACATAAACACAGATTCCAATGATGACAAACATGTTAAATGCAGCACTTCCCACAATGGTACTTGGGCCAAGTTCTCCAGCTTCAAATTGGTGTCCACAGACCTCAATAACCGAGAGGAGGATTTCAGGTGCTGAGGAGCCTAGGGCCATGAGGGTCAGGTTGGACACGGTTTCATTCCAGATGCGCACTGTTGCAGTAGTGGTTTCACCATTTGGCCTCTTGATGGTGATCTCTTTCTCTTGGGAAGTGATGACCTCAATAGAGGACATGAATCGATCAGCAATAATCGACATCCCCAGGAACATGTACACCAATGCCACAAAGTAGACAATGGCACGGGCCACCTTGTCCCCCACAGAGGGATTCTGTGGGTTCCATACTGGTAAGATTACACCCTCAGAGCAGACCTCAACTTGAGAAGAGCTGCCATTTAAGTTATTGTCACAGGAGCTTGCATTGGAAGGAATAGAAAAAGAAATGAGGAACAGAAGAGGGATGAAGAAATAAAGTCTTTGCCAGGAGAGATGCATGGTCCAGAAAAGGTCAGAATGACTGAGAAGGTCCTCTCTCTAAGTTCTAGAAATGGAGAAGAAGAAAAAAAGAAAAACTGTCAAAATACTTTCTGTGGTTTAAAGTACAATTCAGTTTGTCAGTAAAAACATGACATGAAAACCTCAACATCTAATTAAAAAACAAAATGAAACATCTGCCTCTGATTCATCTAAAATGAGCATTTTACAAAATTTACAACATTTTTGTTTTTTTGTTTTTATATAAAACTACATCTAAACTTTAGAGCGAAACTTTTGGGGATAATGTGTGAATAAAAATGATATAACGACATTTACAACTACAAACTTTTTCTACACAAAAAAGCCCCATTTGTACAGTATAATGGACATACGACTCGACTTAGACACCAAATAATTAATTGAGAAGTTTAATTTGGTTGTATTGTGTCACCTTGTTTGTCTTTATTAAAACTCTGTAGCTGTGTAGCCATGATAATTGCAATAATTTTATTATGGGTGGCATGGTGGCTCAGTGGGTAGAACTGATGACTCACAGCAAGAAGGTTCTGAGTTCTAGGGTTAGGGTTAGGGTTAGGGTTAGTTCTGAGTTCCCCACATATTGCAATATAACTTCTTGAGATATACATACTTAGTGGCAGCCGTGGCCGTTTGGTGAGAGAACTGGGCTTGTGATTGGAAGGTTGCCGGTTTAATTCCCAGAGCCAACTGGCAAGGCACCCAACCCCTGACTGCTCCCCGGGCACTGTGGCTAGGGCTGCCCACCGCTCAGAGCACTGCCCCCTAGTGTTCAGTAGTGTGTATACATGTGTTTCAGGACACAGATTGGGTTAAAATGCAGAGTAAATGTTTTCTACTCTAGATTCAAAAGTAAATGTACTTAATTGTAAAGTACAACATTTTTGTAATAATAAATTGCAATATAAATAATAAGGGATATTTCAGTGTTTTGAGCATAAAAGGAAAAGATAAACAGTGCTGAGTAATGTTTTTCCACTCTAGTTTGTCATGAAATGTGCACAATTGGCTAGTTGTTATTCAATTTTCAAATTATGACGATTTTGCTTTTTTTAGTCAGAATTTATTACATTTAGTGCTGACTATGCCTCTTTGTTCCTCACATTCCTGGTCTATCTTCCAGTAAATGACATGCCCAGGAAATATTACATCCTTCTTTGAAAGAATTACCTCCTTGAATTTATTTTTGACCAGCTTCATCCATCACCTCATTACTTCACTCTCTTTTTCTCTCTTTATTTTCCATTATAAAATACTTCTCTTATTCCTTTATTCTCTACATCTATTCAGAATCTTTTGTGTAATTTGACATATCTCAAAATGAAACATATAGTTTGCTTTACTAGTGCCTGTGCCTGCACATGCACCATATTAGTTTAAACTAAACTTATGAGTAAAAAAATAAAATAAATAAAAGCAGTGAAGCCTTAAGCTCTGTCACACACCAAAAAAAAACCAAAACCCATGAACCACAGATTTGTTTCCTCTCTAGCTCTCATGCCCTTTTTTCCATATGGATATTACCAGGACAGACTTAAGTGCTTCTGACAGAATGCACACTGTCTGACACTCATGACATTTCCTGAGTCTGACGTGATTAAAACACACACTAGCAATCTTACAGCACTGGCCTTTAAATATTTCTTGATGTTCATTTTGTGTAATAATGTAACATCTTCTAAAATAAATTTAACTTATCAATAAACATACATTTTTTGCAATCTTCTGTGTACACACACAAATACAACAAGGCAACTTCTGATACCATCAGTTGCTCTTTGTGCTAATAAATAAACCAGACACTTAATGTTGTGGGTTTGTGCTGAGAGAACAAGCATGGACACGAATATTTATGAACTAGCAATCAAATATATCCAAGTAGGTGCTGACTTTGAGAAACTGAAGTTGCTTCTTCAGCACCATGGAAAGTTCATGATGCTATCTAAAACCATGGTTCCTGCAGAAACGTAAAAGCAACAGTGGCCAACATCCATAAAGAGGAATGTTGTTCGGTCATTTAAATAGAATGTGTTCCTTCGTCTTATTAAATGCAATTTAACAACTTAGGATAGGATAATTATTATTTATATTAAGAATGGGATTACTCCACATTTGTCTGAATTAAATCCTAATCAGCTGTTATCATGGTTAATGCAACATTTCGTCTGCATCTGGTTTAATCATATTCACGGTTTAATCATTTTTACACACTTACATTAAGAAGGACAAGTAAACACTGGTTACACAACATGCATCAGTTCACAAGTCAAACCCAGAAACTGACTGGGAGAACATGCAAACTCTACACAGAAAAGACTCCACCTGGGATTCAGACTCAGGACCTTTTTGCTGTGAGAAGCCCCCATGCTCCCATCAGTGATCTGACAAGTACGATCTCATATAAACACACAGATACTGCACTTCACCACCATGTGTGACATTCAGATGACAAATCGTAAAGACCCACATAAAAAATAGGCTTGACTTTCATCTTTAAAACGAGTGGATGTGGGATTATGTTTAGCTCAGCACAAACGTATGCCATGGGGACATGTGTCACTGAGGCTGATGGTTAGATGGAGGGCATGGTAGATGGATTAGAGTGCTGGATTACAGATAATGAAGACAGATAATAAAAGAGATTTCCACACTGACACACAATGCAGTATGTAGTAGATGAGACTCTCTCTCACACACACCATGATTCTCAGTAGAATGTCTTTGAAATAATACATTGATGTAATTTATATAAGCTAATACATAAGATTTCATTGTAATTCATGGAACTATACTTATGTATCTTCGTTAGGTGAGAGTAAAATCTCCTAATATTGATTTTCCTTTCTGCCCTTATCAATCACCTGTTTTAGCTTACTGTACTACAGACCTGCTGACAATACATAAGGGAATGCATATTCAGCCTTGTGCATTTTCAGCATTAGTATTTATAGCATGTTATTAACATGTTAATTGCCTAATGTGCTACTAGCATTTTGTCCAGTGAGTGCATGTTGGTTATAGGTTTAATTCACTTTAAATTCCTTTCTCTGTCACAGTATAAATTGGGTCAACGTGATTTGTTCCTTGTCCTTGTATCTAGGTATATTAGAACCACTCTACCAATTGTCACAAAACACAGTGATAAATTGCCTGAAAAATTCTATGAACAGTGTCTATGAAGTTACTGTGTTATGATATTTACTGTATCTTGATCAAATTGTCTACTATAAATAGAGGATTTTGCATAAGTCACTAGCACTTCAACACTAAGATCTAAGGCGCTTCTACCGGTCAAAAGAGGTAGTTTTTTTTAACTGATGAATGAATTTGAGAGGCTTGGGGGCTGTGTATGAAATATACACATTTAAACTATGTAATATACACGATTAAAAATATATTGATGTACAGTACAACGAACGGCAGGGTTAAGGGCCTGCTCAAAGACCCAACAGCAGATTATGAATTTGAACCGCCAATCTCTGGTTGACAGCCCAAAGCTCTACCCACTAGTATATATATATATATATATGTGTGTGTGTGTGTGTGTGTGTGTGTGTGAGAGAGAGAGAGAGAGAGAGAGAGAAAGAGAGAGAGAGTGTGCTTGACATTTTACCCTCGTTGCTCTGTGTGTGCATGAAAATTGCTCATCACTCCAGAATTTAGATCTCTAATTGGTTCAATTTAAATCAAGCTCCCTTCTCACTGTGTCACAGACAGCAAGTCTTTATTTAAACATGTGATACGTGTGGGTTGTGATAACCTGCAGTGAGTGTGTTTAGTGTGTACCCGGTGTCTACTCCCTATTTGCAAGTGTCACTAGCTTTTTAACTACTGTGGTACTGTGCAAACTGTTTGCTTTAGTTTTTGTGTTTTTGACATTTTGAAATAAAAAATCATATTACAAAGATTGAAACTGAAAAAACACCATATAAGCAATTAAAAACGAATATGCACTGGACAACAAAAAAGCTTGCATGTTGCAATATTGGAAGATTAATGGTCTTGTTTGCTACTCAGGCAAGCAGCATACGAAATTCAACTGGCAACCCAATTAAGCTAATTAAATGAAGTCGGGTTTGATTTTATCCAGCCCTGTACTATACATATCATATATCTGGAAACCATTAACTTAAAACTTGTAATGGAGCATAGATGTTGAAATATTTTGGTCTTTAGAAAAAAGCCAAAAAGTTAATGTATTAAAAAATCAGTACAATATTTAAAGTTAGAGGAAGAAAAACTTAAGAAAAACTTTCAAGCACACAAAAATGCAAAGTAAAAACAGCAACTGTCCTTATTCTGTCACTAGGTGTTCGAAAGGACCCTTTGTCTCCTAAATCAACCCCTATAGTTGATTTTACAATTCTCACATTGATTAGAACATATACTGGTCTCCAGCTGTTTTATCTTATCATGAAAATGTTGATAGGAAACAATACAATAATATATATTATTTTAATGTTTTCTTTAAACAAGTGTCAACTGAATTATAATGCATCTCTTTCGAGGTAAACCCCTTTTGCTTTGTAGTTTGCAGTGTAGTTAGCTAGCTTTAGCTGTTCATATTACATAAAATATATTTCTTCTTTCTTCAAATGTATTTTTTGTTTATAATAGTTCTTTAACCTTATTGGAGTCATTACTCTGGATGTTACATAGACTGAATGTTTAGAGTATAGATTTCATGTGTGGCCCACATAAGCTCACATTGACTAGATTCTCTTGTCCTCAGAAACTGACAGACTCTCATATAACTGCACTGCTAATACTGATCTGTCATAAGGACCAGTGGTCCCCAACCACCGGGCTGATCATTTATTACAGGGCTGCACAGAAGAATAAATACAGTAACCGCCGCCCCCCTGAATTTCGCGTGGGTTACTTTACAAGAACTTATTGCTTATTGCTTATTTTTATAGTTTTAACCACAAAAATGACGGCAAAACACATTACCCTTAAAAAAGAAAGTAAAGCAGTGCTCAAATTCTGTTGTTACACCACCGTGAACACAGCATTTTATTTACTACTGTTATGATTATCTGTGTTGAGTCTGTGTGTGTGTTTAGTACTCTACCACTGTCACTCTGTCCTGTAGGATCAGTGAAAGGATTGCAGTTCTGATTGTAGGTTGGGCTTGAACCAATCGCAGCGCTTATAGAGCAGCAGCTGTCTTAACAACCAATCGGCACAACTGATCCCAGGGTGGAGGCGGGAGTTAAGGCTTAGAAAAGTGCACTTTGAAGTGTGTAGCCTCCTCTAATTAATCTAAGTGTGTTGGATAGATAAAACCAATACTTCTTTGAAAAAACAACGTTTTTTTTCAGCTAAAAACACTTTAGCATTACATTATTACACCCCATTTCTAATATTATTTTCTTCTATCACCCCTACAGTCCTTTTGTATCTCGAAAGACAACTTGAAATTAAGACTTCCCACTGATTTCCATAGGGCTCATGAAAACAGTTGGAGACATGTACTGTACATGTGTGTTAATGGCAGTAATTGTTTGCAAGCATAGTTATATATAGTGAAGATGATTTTTGGAAATATCCTCTTAGAAAGTGCCCTTTAAACAAAGCTATGGACACATATCAACAGGCAACCTTACCAGATCTAGGTTCTCTCCAATGCTAGCCCTGTGGCTGGCCTGTTCTATGTCAAACCAACTGCTAAGCATCTGGAAACCCTTGGAACCTTTCTGTATGCAGAATCCTTCAGTTCCCCATGCTGCTATTAAATCACAATTAGCTAGCTGACATTCTCTTCCTCCCCCTTTCTCTCTCAAAAAATGTCTTACAGGATGCTGAGTGCTGCTAAGGTGGCCAAATATAGTACCTTGTACTTAAACACCCTGCTGAAGGAAAGATCAACCTTCCTGCTCTGAATATACGCTTCATCACGGCAGAAGCCTACCACATTCTGCTAAACCAATTTTAGATCCCACCAGGGTCTGCTCACTCTCACCTACATCTGCGGGAAAGCTTTGAACAAGTATATATGGAAAAGGCAAGGGGTGGAAAACATGGGCATGAGACCAACGAAAAGTCAAAGGGAAGGATTATTGGCTTATACAACAGGTGTGAATGCATTTCAGAATAACTGAGATTGTATGCTGGATTTAACCTCATTCTGTCTAAAAAAATAGCTATTTTTTACCACTTGCTAACACTGTCACATGACAACTAATCGGGAAGGCAGAGGGTTCACACTTGGTGAGATGAATTAAACCAGCCAACAAATCACAATTTCATATTCAAGCACACAACAGCATATGCAATTTTTATCCACAGTCCAAAGGGGATTGGAGACACTGAATTGTCCTGTAGGTACCTGCGATGAACCAGCCCCCCTGTCCAGGGTGTTTCTGTGTGACTTATGCCCATTGAAAAGCTGGGATAGGCTCCAGCACCCCTACCCAACCCTGATAAGGATCAGTGGCTTAAGAAAATGAACTGAACTGAACTAACTCTCCATTCCTGTATTCCAGGCCTGCAACAAATTCTACAAAAAAAAGTTGGGACAGTAAAGCATTTAACACTTTGCAATGTTGCCAGTTCTTCTCAATGATGATTTGGCACTAAGGAAACCAAGTGATGTCCTGCCCCTTACAAACACACAGCCAATCATGTGTCTTTCAGCTCATAAAAGCACTGAGATACAAACCCAATAACTCGAGATCAAGGTACTGACGGGCTAGTGCATTTTATTGGTGCACCTGAGCTCCTGAAACTGATTAATTTTTAGTCTGTAGTAAAAATTCTCCAAATCCACCTTTAATGTAAGTTATGAGTAATATAAGGAAATCTGTCATTAAAATGCTTTATAAACAAGCAAATTAAAATATGAAATTGAAATACTTGCTGTAATGATATGATTAAATTGTAATGGATGTTATAGCACCCAGTACCTGAATGGTGTGTTGAAATGAAAGGGTAGGAAACTGTTGCTGCATTGCGGGGAAAGGGGGTGGAGGGGGTCATATTTCAGATAATGCTGTTATCCACTTGTGCAATATTGAGCTGGCCTAAAGTGTATTAAAGTAGCCCTTAACTCATATGCCTTTTTCAAATGGTCAACTCCTTAGACGTGACTGATTACAAAGATTTGTATCTTTAAATTGGCCCTTTGAGCAGATTTTTTATATTTTACACTTACATATTGGTGTGCATTCAGTAAGATAGC
>JAYDZG010000036.1:15830451-15840805 GCA_034509265.1 Microcambeva bendego
GCTCGATTTCCTTCTTCCATTTATTTTAATTACTCTCTTTCTCTACTGTAGGCAAAATCTGACTGTGCATACATTTCCCAGCAATTCTATCACATTAATACAGACATGGCATAGGTAGGGTTTCACAACTATGTAACTTTTAACAAAAGCTCTTTGCTTTAAATCAACTGATGAACTGCCATTACAAAATCATTTCACAAGATATATATATTATATTATAGGGAAAAAAGCACAACGCACAGACACATGTAAACCTGTGCATGCTTTTAAGGTCACATGCAAACATAATGAAACACATAACTTACTGTGTTAGACTAAATTAAGTTATTATTTTCAACACCAGGTTAAAAAATGAATTAAATGCACTGCTTTAAAACCTGCTCTAAAAATACTTGAAACTGATCTAAAATATGTCTGATTTTGGTCCCAATGTTCACACTTGTTTGACTCTTTCTCTATCTGCTCTTTCCAGCAGTGGTGTACCTAATAAAACACATGACCAAAAGCATCCTGTCACTATGTTTGTTTGTTTGTTTGTTTGTTTGTTTTAATCAGTGTACTCTGGAGAATAGTGTGTATTAAAAAAATCAGATAATTAGTGGTTTCTGAAATACACGTCTGGCTCTAAATTCCCCATTCTGATTAAGTGAGTTGTGTGGATTACACATCTGCCATATAACTGACTGCTTGGATAATTACATAAACGAGCAGGTGTGTCTGATAAGTGAAAATTATAAATATTCATGTTATTACAGTAGTGACTAATGAAAGTATCTACAAGTGTCATGACAGGTCAACCAGGGTGGGAAGTAAAACTTGGGAATTTAGATTATATGTAGTTCCCTCAATGAAAAATAGAGCCACAACAGAAACTCTAAAGTACATCCTGAAAAAGTAAAAATTCAACACACAGTTAAGCTAAATCCATTTTTTCTGATCTCTATGATCCATGAGGTAGTATCTAATGCATGTATTATAGGTCTACTGACACAAACATGCACTAGCAAGTGAATGCATTCAGGATTTCAGCATAACATACTGAATATATTACATAAGGAAAGGCAGACTTCAATTCTGCAATGAATTATGAATATTGAAAATGAGAAATGTGACGTGATGGGGGAATAAATGAAGGGTAAAAGAGAGGTTGACAAGAGGAATGGATTTAGGTCATCAACTGCATCGTGGCCAGGGCACATGAAACATGAATAATGCATTTCTCACATAGAGCAAACTGTCATGTCATGCTCAAAATCCAGCTAAAACATTATAATTCAGGCAAAGATTTACACATTTTGTCATGCAAAAGAATTACGATTAGTAGTCACCATAAATCTCAACAGACTAATTTTCAACTAATTTCGCGAATGACTGCGCAAGTTTCACTAAATGAATGAGAAGTGAACTCATACAAAGTAAAGTCTTTACATAGAGTGGAATTTAGTACTTTTTTCTTAAATTTAATACATTTATTTTTATTTTAAAGCATTGAAGTTTAAATGAAATAAACCCCATAATGTTAAATGGAACAAAAATACATTTAATAGCGGTGAATTCGCTGTGAAGATTAAGTACAGAGAAACAGTTTAATTTTGAAGCCTTTAATAGATCAGAACACTGATCCAATACTGAGTATCAGTGTGAAAGTTTAAAAAAATGCTGCTGACATCTTTAGGGTTCCTGTTTTTCAAACCTACATTTTTACTCCATGTCATTCTCTTTGAGGACATGCACTTTTAACCTGACAATAAACAAGCAATAAAGTATTTTATTCTTAGGCTGCAGCCTGTTATTATGCAGCCAACATTCACTGTGGCTAATTAATATGATTTATATATTTATGTTAATGAAATATCAGTGAAAATAAATTGTAATGGTTCACTGTATTTACAGTCATTGCAAATCATACTGGCACCACTGCAATTCTTTCTTAAAAGGAGAAACTTCTCTGATTACTAAATTCCAAACGCTCTGGTATTGACATATTTATTAATTAATTTCTGTTTGCATTGGAATTACACAAAAAGAAAAGGGAGAACCTAATAAAATTTTAACTCAGCTCCAAAAATGGACTAGACACAATTACTGACACCTCAAAATAAAAATGAAACACACCAATATGCTTCATTACTCTGTGAAGATACAGAATGTTTTAAATAAATGTCACTGTTCAACATAAAAATGGGGGTTTGATGTATCACACACCTACCTACATGTTTGAAAACTAAAGTTGAATACAACATGGCCGTATTCAAGATGTCTACCATTTTGATGATATGATGTGTTTCCTTACTACTGAGACATCCTGCATTCGTTCTGGGCTCATGTACATAATAAAAACAACAAAAATCATACTTCTGATCTTCTCCATCAGTGGTGCTTTTCCATGTTTGATCTGACTCTTGTCAATACTTGTCCACTGGTGTTTATGTAGAGGTATAATGCCTATTTATGTCTGTGGCCAAATACTTATTTTAGATAGAATAAAACAAGCTGAGGGTGCTGCTTGTTAATGTAGCTTTTACATAACTCACAGCTCTTGAGAATGAGCACACCTCACTTTTAGGCCACAGTGGCAGGATCTGATAGCCCACTTAGCATTTTAACATCATTCTTCTTAGCAAGTTAATTGATGCATGTTGTATTTAGTTAGAGCTGCTGAAATATTTAAGTCTGAATCTCTTTAAGTCTGCTCTCTGAATAATAATGTTTGTACTGTTACTATCTGTAAGGTCTGTACGTCTGCAAAATTCAGCATGTACTTTGGCAGACGCTCTTATCCGGAGCGACTTGCAAAAGTGGGTCCATAGTAAAAATTAAACTCTAGTTCAAGTACACAACAGCCCAAGGAGTGGATTGTAGTTTTCCAACTCTGATATTCAGTGATTGGACAAAAATCTAAGTGGCTTCCACAGAGAGAATGTTAGGATCAGACATAGTGCAGATGGCTGGCTCTGAACAGCTGCCCCCTGTTGCGATCCCGACCTCGTCCGAAGAGCGGCATGCCAGTTCGCAGAGCAGCCAGCACTTTAGTATAGATGCCGACGTCTGCTTGCGAGCTGTATGCTCATGGTGTGATCGGCATTCGAGATCTCGCCTCTACACCTGAGCTTAATAGATCAAGGCTCATTATGGCCCGCACATGTCATGGCTCTACTTAACCCGTGTGGAGCTAGCGTGCAGAGCCATGTTCACCTCAGTTTGTGTTAAGCTTCTGGGGCTCCCGGTAGGATTTTCCCGTATTAGGGTCAGTGGTATCTCCTAGTCTCGTTCAGAAGGGTTAACAGTGTACATATTGGAGCATGGGGTAATTAGATGTTTTAGGTTAGGGTCAGAGTGGAGTCTGCATGGCGGTGAATGCTCGGCCGCAGCTTCAACTTCTGTTGCCGTCTCTCGGATAGCCCGCAAGCAGCCTAGTGCTCCGGCGCTCATCTGGGACACACCCATCTCACACACTGGGCGCCGCTTTTATTTAATTAATAATTATTGTTTTGTTTTTTTGTCTGCAGACCCTTCGCCAACAGCCTTTTTGCTTTTGATTTTGTTTCTTTTGCTTTGGTTATATGTTTTCCTCCTTTTCTGTTCTGATTTTATCTTATTATTAAATCCTTATTAACATCGTGGATCTGAATCTTTGTGTCCCTTTCATGTTCCCACATAACAAAGAAATGAAATAATCTTCTTGATATTGTAGAGAAGGTAGAGAGTGTTATTGGTGCAATATCTACAACCGCAATTCCATGTTAAATGCATTAATCTGTAATTTTGTTCATTTTTTAAACTATTTTTTAATGGCAAATGGCAAATGACCCCATTGACCATATGTATATAGATTAGTTACATTGTTCGTTTGACACACACCCAACAGTTGGGAGAGTACAAATGTGGTTCAGGTTCATAGAATAATCTATGGAAGTTACAGCTATCAATAATATTTCACAATGCATAAATGCAAATAATTTAGTTGTTTTACTATAATCTGCACATAACAATGTAAAAAGATTAAAAGAACCTGAAAAAATCTTGTGAAATCTTGTGAAAAATGTTCTAGCCCCGCCATGCAGTGTTAACCACTGCTACATAAGACTTGAAGAAAAAACTGTCACTTAACAGACTACACCACTGCATCAATAAATGCAACCTAAAACTCTATTACACAAAGAGACAACCAAACCTCAGATCTAGTTTTCTGGCCTCAAGCTTATTTTAGACTGAAGTGCTGTGGTCTTAGAAATACCACCCATTTTCAGCAAATGGTGCAAAAGCCATAAATGTCATGGTATGGGCCTCCACAATGCCCAGGGCATGGATGAATTGTGTTAACATGTGTAATCATGTGTGTAACCAAGGTACCTTGGACCCACAAATGGGACATATACTGGGACACATGGTGCCATCAAGTTGACATCTACTATTATGCAATACATGGTTATTTTAGCAAGACTTTGACAAGCCTCATTTTGCATGCACTTTAACAGCGTGGCACACGCTTGACAGGCACACCTGAAGTCCAGATGTATTCACTACTAAAATGTAAGGGGTATTATGAAGAGGACAATTACCATCAGCTACTGACTTGAACTGAGCTGAAATCTTTTATCAAGCAAGGATTGGCAACAATTAGTATCATTAGTTCCCAAATGATTACAAATGTGTAATTAATAAAGAAGGTGACACAGTGATGGACATGCCAGTGATAAAAATGTTATTTTTGTATTATATTTGTATTTACAGAATAGTTTGTAAATTACTGGACATTTCGTCTTTATATTAAGAATATCAGTTAAATAGAGGTTAAAAACAATATCTACCAACCCCAATGCTCTCCTCAGTCCAAACACATGCAGTCAGGTTAATTGGAGATACACATTTTCCCCGGCTGGGACTGTGCATGTATGTGTTTGTTGATGAAGTGGCGACCTATCCGTAACACTGTCCAGGATAAAGCCGTGCTACAACAGTCAATGAATCAATTAATAAATTTTACTTTATGCTAACCACTCAACCACTGACAATTGTTTAACATTTACTGACAAATGTATAATATAGTTTAAAACAATTGTAATTATGTAAGGGGTGGTGAACACAGACATTGCACTCATTCACCAGCAAGCTGATTCTGGACGCAAGAGCAGTGGCTGAACAGAATCACAACAAAGGAAGCTAACTCAAAGGGGAAAAGGGGTAGTCACTAACAAAAGAGCAATTAAAACAGAAAAGAAGAAAGGAATTCAATTGCTGGATGTAGGGTTCGATACAACGCTGTTGCACACTGAATTTAGATACAGAGGTACTGACAACCGGCAAAGTAAAAGCAAAAAAGGACTGAGAGAAGTGGTGAGTAAATACAATCAGCTCACCATTACACCAATCCATTACAAAAAAATAAGAAGAAACAGAATGAGGTTGCTTGAATATGTGTAACATGTTAACTACTCAGTCAGCATACGAGCTTCAAGACTAAACAATATATGTAAATTCTGAGAGATGTCTCTTAGTAAAAGGTATCCACTACACCAGGCATCAACCGTACCAGCTGAATCTATTTCACAAACACACAGCAAAGACTCAACACCACACTGCTCAGGTTCAGTATTTGCATTTCATCCCATCACATATAACACAAAATTAAGGACAAAATATTGTTCCTATGTTGATTAGCTTAACTTCGACTTGATCTCAGCTATTTTAGTCCATGCCTTTGGATTTGACACAGGTAGTCTTGACTGCAGCTCTGAATTCATTGGCACTCACCGCCTGTAATAACCTACTTCTAAATTAGAATCTTGCCAAATTTAAGACTTGAGATACAACTAGTTACAAAATCTAACCTCTTGGTGTATGCAGTGATCTCACTATCACATTAATTTGTACACTCATTAAGGAAGCTTTGTAAACTAAAAATGATTGCTGTAATAATGTCCAACTGGTATGTGATCTTCAGGGGCTTAGCATTGATTAGACATTTTATAGTGTCATGACCCCTATTCACAGTGGCTCCCTTGTAAAATGAAACAGAAAAATGCTAATAAAGTGAGCAGAAGAAAATATATCCAGTCTACCTAAAGACAACATAAGCAAATGTAATACTCAATGCCAACTTTAAACACAGATCATCAAAACCTCAAACCTTCTGCTCTGTGCTGCCCAATCCCAAAATTGGTGGCTAAAATTGTCTTAATACTAACTCATGTCTGGCTGGTAAATCCTTCCCCTTTTTACAGTGTATTTTTGTTTTGTTTTGTTTGTGTATTAATAAAGACCATACCAGAGAGTTGAATCAATAGGTAAAGCTTAAATCTGCAGGAATTAAAGTACTGTTTAATTATTTGACACAATTAAAGACATTAATAAAAGATACATGTATAGCAATTATTAGTATTCTTTAAAAAAGTTAACAAAAAATCAGAAAAATCTGAAAAAAACACAATTTGCGCCACAACATTTGGTGAGTAGCACAAGTCAAGAAATTGCAACACACACACACACACACACACACACACACACACACACACTCTCTCCTGTCAGGGACTAACAAACCTGAGCCCCTACAGAATACCAGACATGACATTTACAGTGCAACTGGGTTTACTGGTCATATGAGAACAAAATTATTGGCAACAAAGCTATTGGCAACAAACACCAGTGGGGAGCGATGGCCAACTTGATTAGATTGATAAAAGAATCCATCAAGGTACAGTAGATATTAAATGACAACCTGCTTCAGTTGGAAAGCTGGCCATAAATTGGATCTTGGAATCACGCAATGATTCAAAGCATACCTTAAAGTCAACACAAACATTGTTTACTTATCAAATAATCAAGGTTTTGCTGAAGACATCCCTCTGACCTGAACCTGAAGTGGTGAGTCAACAAAAATCTAAAGAGAGTCGGATTGATTGTTGTCATAAGTTATATGACAAATCAATGTACTAGATTGTTGATAGCTATTAGAATGACTTATACACATTTTGAGTAATAATAATGGGTTTTTTTTCCATTCGGTTTAATTTATATTCCACAAAAGAGCCAATATTTTTGAATGTAAGTGTATCATATCATCATCATCATCAACTGATTTCCAAGTTGTAAACCTTTTAAGATTCAATAAAGCTGTATATTATCATTAATAATGATAACATAATAACAAACCCAAAATGATGACAAACTACTTTTCCCAGATTCCTCTGACTAACCTGACAAACGTATTAGCAACTACGATCAGAAGTCCCATTCCTTACCATTTTTCTACCTACAAAAAAAATCAAATTTGATTCCATTCACATGCAGCATGTTTTAAATGGTAATGAATGATTTCTACCCAAAAAATGCACAACATGTGATTGTTTTATAAAAAATATCCAAGCAGACAGAATTGCAGTATGACCTACCACGTCAGTACGAGTCAGAGGAGCTGTAACAGAGATGCTGATCAGTGATGTTGGTCCGGTAGTGATGTTGGTCCGGTAGTCCTGGTCACAACCTTTAACACAGACTCGATCCTCTACAGTAACGTACAACACGTTGATCGTTACATTTCCTCACTTATGAATAGATTTTATGGACACGATCATCTATCGGAGTTTCTCCAGGGCTGGGTTTAAAGAATGTCTCGTCCGCTTCTGTATCTGGATCGATCACACTCTCAGAAACAATTTCTGGATTAGACGCACATTCATTTGATCGATAGTGATGTTTCAGCCTACAATAACATGCAAAAAGCGACGCCACGATAGAGAGCAGATCTACACGCCAGTCCTGCACTGCTTAAAGAACTGTTCAGACCATCAGACGAACATTAAGCTGCTGCTCGCAATGCAATAAGATGAACCAAAGCTGAAGAGAGAGAGAGAGAGAGAGAGAGAGAGAGAGAGCATGGTAGTTGTATGCTAGAACAGTTACAATTGAAATACTTTTATTTACTTTAATCTAAACATTGCTACATCTACCATTCGATATGATTCTGTGCAAAAGTTCAAAAGATAGATCATCCCAGATATCTAAGTACAGCGAATAGGATTATATAATGTATGTATGTTCAAGGTAGTGTGTCTTAAGTTCTAACTTCAGGTCAGTTTATTTTCTTTAACGCCTTATCATAATCGGTGTCGGGTAGGGGTGCTGGAGAATATCCTAGCTCTACAACGGGCACAAGGCACACCCTGGACGGGGCGCCAGTACCTACAGGACAATGCATGGTGGCATGTCATAGGACTGTGGGAGGAAACACACGGACACGGTGAGAACATGCAAACGTCGCACAGAAAGGACCTTTTCACTGTGAGGTGACAGTACTACCCACTGAGCACAGGCTCTATTAAATATGTTTAACAGAACAACTGGGTACAACTAACAAAAGTCTCACAGACGTGTGTGTGCTATCAGGGAAATAACTCCAAACTGAGCACATTTATGTCCAAATGCAATACGATCGAGCATCAGTACACCATTCCTGACTTTTAATGCCCTAATGCTTATTTATCAAATCATGTTTACTTACCAGACTACAGGTGACTCTTGTGCAGGCTGATTTAAAGTTTCACTTTAATGATCTATTACAATTCATACTGTTGTAGGCATGATATACGGTGTAATCAGCCAGGTCGTTAATAAATAGATGATTAAAATGAGGCTCCAGCATATACAAGCTACAACAACCATTTTAATTTGAACAGCAGTAATTTAGGTTTTGCTGGTTGTTTTATTTGAGCATTTCTGTTGTTGAGCACTTCTGCTCCTGTTGTGTTGCTTTAAATTGAATTGTGCTGATCCTAACATGCCATTAAGGTGCTGTCAGTAATAGAATATTGATCAGATCTGTAAAGAGACTGATTAATTGTAAAGTGTGGTCCTCAGTGTTGAAATCAATGACCTAACTAAACCAATAACATTTACAATAAGACCGGCAGTAAGAAAGTTGTTTGATTATGCAATGACTGGGTAAAAGATTAAGGAATAATTAAATTTAGTATGCTGATACAATCTGGTCACCGAATACCTCTGACCAACAAACACATACACTTTACCATGATAGAAAAAGATTCACACACATGCAATATTATTTTACAACCAGGGTCATCACCATACTACACTGATACAATGTATGACTGCATTAGTTAATAAGTGTGATAGCTAAAGGAATGCAATGAATATGACACTCAGTGCTAAGCTGCAAAGCTATTGAAAACACCTAAACAAATCTCTTGAGCTCATGTACCCACAAATAAGTACATATGGTCAGACAGGTGTGGCTTAAAGATAGGTGTGCCAGCTACAGAATCCACCCCATGCTAAACATAGGCAAATATTTAAAAAATGCCAAGAAATGTCACCATTCCTGACTTGTAATGCCCTTATGCCTATTTATCAAATTATTTTATTTACTACAGGTGACTCTTATGCAGGTTGATTTAAAGTTTCACTTTAATTATCTGTTGTAGGCATGATATATGGTGTAATCAGCCAGGTCGTTAATAAATAGCCATTGTCCCATAACAGAATGATGTAAAATAAATATATTTTATTTTGTATTCTGTTCAAAAAAATCTCTTGAACTCATGTACCCACAAATAAGTACATATGGTCAGACAGGTGTGGCTTAAAGATAGGTGTACCAGCTGCAGAATCCACCCTGTGCTAAACATAGGAAAATATTTTAAAAATGCCAAGAAATGTCAAAGGCCCCAAGATATACAAATATTTGGTTTCACCTCAGAATCATCATCATAAATTGTGCTTCATAATGTGCTTATTGTAAATAAAAGACATATGAATTGCAAACAGGTCAGCCAAGCGCTTACCGGCATTTACTTACTTAAGTCACTTTTTTACGAAGGTACTCTACTGTAACATGTAGAATGTATTGGCATTGTCTGAGTGAAAAAATCAGGGATATCTTTCCCAACAACAAAAATACATCTTGATGGAAACACTTGTTGCATCAATAATTTGTATACTAATCATTTTAGCATTATTTTTATGTCATGTGACTATTTTTATGTCAATTGGTACTATTTCAGCCCAATAACAAAGATAGGTGGACTTGGACCACAGGATAGTTAGCTTTATTGATTTGGCATGGTTTTCACGCAGGATTCCATTACTGACTTAACCCTCATATTTTATCTGGGCTTGGGGCCAGCACTACTATGTGCTGGTCTATGCATCCTAGTGGCGAGCGTGGCAACAGCCAACTGGCAACGCTGAAAATCTCGCTACTGTTGTGCAGTGGATAATCCCACTACCTCACCTGGGCACTAGGACAGTTTCCATGTAAAGTCTGCAATATTTCTGGATGTTTGCTTATTAGAGTTTAAACTTGCAACTAACTGTGTTTACTGAAAGAGTTTTCAAG
>JAYDZG010000036.1:15855776-15866797 GCA_034509265.1 Microcambeva bendego
TGAAAATTTCCCACACCCCCCCCCCCCCCCTTTTTTTTTTTTTTTTTTTTTTTTTTTACTTATTTGTTATTATTTAACAAATTATTTACTGTTTGTTAGTTGTACTAGATGCACATTTACAGTAGTTTGTGAGATGCCCCCTGCTGTTTAAGTGAATATTGATTCATCTTGAAAGAACCACCTAGTCGAAAGAATCGCCGGAATGAATCGACTCATCAAATTTTAACCTCCATAGTATACAGTTATTTTAATTGTGTATTTTATTAATCTATGAGTTCATAATATTATAGATAGATTGACATGTGTGTGTGTTTTCTTATTGCATTTGTGCATATGTAGATTAGGACCTTGCATATGTTGCACAATCAATGATCAGTTTATGCTGGTTTCTGCACAATTTTGCACGTGTCACTTCAAATTTTTGAATCTTTAAATTGTTTTTTTTCTACTCTTTTTGTATTTTAAAATCTCAATTTTAATATAAAACTATTGTGGCTGAGACGACCTTAACCACTTGGCTCTGGCTGGCTCTATGATAAGCTAAGGCAGTGTAAAAACTCGGTAACTGTTTATTGAAGAACATGGTGTTGCTCTGGCCCACACATTTCTTACATTCCCAGCCTAATTAAGAAGTAGGATGTGTTGGGCCAGTAAGTTTTTAATCCATTCATCTTGTTTTATGCAGTAGTTAAAGGGACCTGCTGGCGAAATCCAGTCAGACCAAACCACCAGACTCTCCCAATCTTTCCTATCCAGCGGTGTTTTAACACACCACAAGGACAAAACCTGTTTTGCTTATCACTCTATAAGGATTGATGCAAAATAGTATTAATAAATCGTATTTTGACTTTGTGATATTCTTTGGTTGACTTATATATATTATGTGTTTGTTTTTATTTATTTATTTATGCTTGCACATTTAACTAGTCCCTCAATTTAAACATCATGGAAATGATCGACTATTCTGTGTTTCCGTCAGGGTGGAATGTGGTACGGTGTGGATGTAAACAACGAGGACATCGCTGATAATTTTCAGGCATGTGTGTGGGAGCCAGCCATCGTGCGCATCAACGCTCTGACCGCTGCTTCTGAAGCCGCGTGCCTGATCCTCTCCGTCGATGAGACCATCAAAAACCCTCGCTCCAGTGCTGATGGCCCCCCACCACCAGGTGGCAGAGGAAGGGGACGTGGTAGACCTGGTCACGCCCACTAGAAAGAACCCCCACATATGCAGACCGACATCTCCCAACCCTGGTTACCCTGGGTGCTGTGGTCTCTGGACTATTAGAAGATAAATGGAGGGTATCAGTCTTGATCACATGTTACTTACACACCTGTTTTATGCCTACTGTCTGGTTCTTGCAGCTTTAATGCTCAACACGGATCAAATTGCATTGCTAACTGCATTGCTAATGCTCACCTGTGCGGTTTTGTAAGATCATTCTGTGTCCAAAATTGCCATTTGTTTTGTAATAGTCAGAGACAACACCTTACTAGAAGCGAGACCTTTCTGGTTTGGGGAATTGTAGAAGCACTGATTTTGGGCATTGAGCCAAACTATGAAACGTTCCCATGCTGTCAATCATTGGAACTATTTATTGGACCATTAAAACCCCTTCTTTCACATTCAAGTCTTCGTTCTTTCTTGACCTTTTCATATTTTAATGTTAAATGTGACCTGATGATATTTGCATTCAGTATAGCAGTTAGACAAATTAGTTTTATGCAATAGTTGTAACACTACCAAATTTAAACCCCAAATTTCAGAGAAACGCGTCCGTCACACGAAACTAGTGAATAGTTCTCCAAATCGGGGGTTTTCAACCTTTCACCTTCCCTTCACATATTCCCCTTCCAAGAAACCACTGTGAAAGCTCTTGACAAACTATAATAATTCTTGTTCAAATCATACACAAATTTTTTTTATCATTATTTTAAATATTGACTTTAAAAAGATAATACATCCTGACCTTATTCATTGCAACACTTGTTCATTATCAGTTACCGCTATTCTGAAAATGTAAGCATTAGTTTTGATAGAGTCAACAGAAAATGTTACAAAACCAAAACTTTTGGTGTAAATTGCTTATCGGCATCTGTGGTATGTGGTCGTAGTGACCTATCATTTAGGCCTTCTGTGGGAGAGAAATGAATTGCTAGTTTTTAAGTTTTAAAAAATATCATGTCACACCCACTGGGCAAGTATTCTTGCCTCTTACAGGTGGAAAACTCCTGCTTCAAATGTTAATTTTTATTGGCTATTTAAGTTTTGTGCATACTTTACTAGGGGTGTTAACTTATTTTAAGACTGATAATAGTACATACAGATGTAAGATTAAATGATGGTACCTTAATTACTATTGTTGCTTATTAACAATTCATTTATAATATGAACAGATAATACACATACAGAAAAATAGAGGAAAGCACAGATCAATTTTCGTCCCAACAAAAACTATCTTTCATAAAAAGGGACTTGGTGGGGCATTTCAGAGCTTTACTGCTCTAGTGCTAGTGTTCTAAATTATATGCACCTAGTGTGTTAAATGTTCTAACGAAAAATTAAGATGTTCTCGATGTGTTTTAATAATGTTTAAGGTATTGAGAAAGACAGTCCATGATCAGATCACATCATTTCAGAAGTACTACATGTTTTGATAGCTCAACAGTAAAACATGCTAGCACACCATAGCCGACATCTTAAACTCACGGATACCCAATCATTGGTGGTCAGTCAGGACTGCTGGAGAGGGTTCCTTATAACCGCTGCGATTAGGAGGACTTCTGGCCGATTGATGATAAGTAATAAGACACATGAAATGGACCTCCATATTAACCTTCCTAATGCATGTGAAAAGAAGCAGTTGGCGACTGCACGTGTGTTGGAGGAGGTGTTAGTCACAGCTCTTGTTCAGGAGTGTTAACTTAATACCACATGTGTGTTTAATTTTAGGTTAAAATATTTAGTCAAAGAAAATACAGTAAGTCATGATTAATAAAGTAAATTCAGACCTGATCAATAATGGATTACATTTGTGTATATGAGGTGAGGTTTAATTGTGTATTTATAGTGGACATTACATTTAAAATGAAAATAACATTTTATACACACTAGGTTGCAGCTCTAAACAAATGAGTCAAACTTATTGCCTATGGGCAAAATCCTGCCAGTCACATTATTTAATGTGACCTACAAGAGCTTAAAAGACATGATTAAATGTAATACACTGTAGTCATACATAAATTACAATTTAGTCATACATAAATTATAATTGATTTTTTTACTTGCAAATTGACTGCATCCCACCACTAGATATCAGTGTTTCTGCTGAGGTTTTTACTGAAGTTTAACTGAGGTGATGTTGAGAAATATTTACAAAGAATCCCCAAATGTTCAAGGAGAGATTGAAGCTCTTATAAGGAATTCAATGAAAGATGGGAAATCGAATACATTTGTGTATTCAAGACCTTGAAGACATCTCTTGTGTCTTTGGTTAATGAGTACAATATAAATGTAGATATACAGTACGTTATAAATATACATTATACATTTACAAGAAAAAGTTAAAAATTAAAAGGCAGACTGCAATCACAGCATGATAATTAAACTAGAATGCAGATGTGACCCTTGGAGAAAGTTTGACTTCCCAGTATAAGTCAAGATGGCCAAATACGTTGCACAGTATTAATCCTCAACAACCAACATGTCTACAAAAATAGTTTTAAGTGGTTTTGTATATTGTTAAAATGCACAAATAAGGTGACAATTTTGGGAACCCTGATGAATACAGGCTCTTCTTTTTTTTTTTTTTAGTATTAGTTTGACAAGAAGTCAATGGAAGCTCTAATTTGTTTCCCTGTTGCCATGTCAACAGCTGTCACTTTAATCTCAGTGTCCCCAAACTGCATGGTGGCTTGTATCTCCCTTCGCTCTGGCATCGTTTCGTTCACCTCACCAACAGCCCCTGAACCCGGCTCTGGCAGGTCCAGGGTTATAGTTCCGCACTTCCTAACCCCAGGATCTGTAATGTACACCGCATCATCGTTGCTGCTGCAGTAGATATTAATTATGATCTTTCTCTGGCCTATCCTTGCTGGGGTGTAGCTCCGTCTTACTACTTCTCCCAAGGCTACTGATTGGTCGACAGAAACGAAGCGATCCAGGATATCAGTGCACCACTTGCGACCATCTTTAATGAGCAGTTTATCACGAGGGTGACGGGCCTCGATGAAGCGATTTAAAACGCCGACTCCATATATTAAAGGGCAGCGTCGAACTCTGACCACTGTGGGGTCTAAGCCGAACAGCACAGCCCCTTTTAAGATTGTCAGCCCAACATCCTGTGGGATGATGATGCGACAGCGATGACCTAGCGCATTTTGGACTGCACACTGAAGCATGGGGGACTCTGCGAATCCTCCCACCAAAAACAGGAAACGCACATTCTGTACCTCCTCTTTGTCCATCAGATTCTCTGTAAGTACAAGTTAGAAATTATCTGCTTTTAGGATCCACTCACTACGCAATCTTTAAGATCTTTCCACTATAGGTGGAGATTAAAGTGTCTTACCAATGTGTTTGATGATGTTTCTGATGGTTGGCTGGAACAGCTCAAGTGTAGCCTCAGTCGTGAGCCTTAGCATCCCTTGAGATGACCACTTCACTATATTCATGCTGAAAGTAAGATAGTTTGCTTTAGTAATCTGAGAAGCAACTACATAATGTTCTGACCGTCTGATATAACAGGTTAAAAAACAAAACAGTAAAGCCAAAGTATGACCAAACATGAGGACACCTGAATACTTAAATCAAGAGTTGTTTAATACGGTGTTTAATAAGATCCATGTCAGGGCTTTGATTGTGTCACTGATGCTTTTCCACCAAACTAGTAAAAGCATGTCTTAATGTACTTTTATAAGGTACTGATACAACAAAGTTGAAAGTTTGTAATTCATTTATAGTTGTGAACATTCCTGAACTTAATACTGAGAAGGGCTGTCTATATATTTCTGTCCATACAGTTTTTTTTCCTTTTTCTTAATGAACAAATATTATTTTTATTCCATACAACTGCTACATAATCACTAATGGAAGGAATTAACTGAAGACAACAAGAGATGATTGGTCATTTGGAGTGTCAGTCAAATGGCTTTGTACTCTGATTGGTGGTTCTTGGCCACAGTAGAAAGTTTAGTTCTCTGAGTTTAAAGGATCAATTTATCAACAATTTCATATTAGCTTTAGTTTCTTTGAAATCTGCACATTTTATTATCATATTTATTCAATTATATTACAAAGAACTATAACTTTGTAGGGTTGGCCGTGATGTCTCTTATTATTAAGTTTATTTTTGTATCCAGCCCCTAGATTAATTGTCAGACCATGTCTATAAGCTCTCTCTTTCAGATGCCCATTCCAAAACAAACCTACCCCCAGTACTTTGTTTGCAGAGAGAGCATGGCCTTGTTCTTCCTCATTCAAATGCTGCTTGTGTCCTAACATACTGACATAAACAGCTTAAGTCTACTAAAATCTCTTCAGCTGTGATAAGCTCTTTATCATACTTGCTCTTGCGCAGTGCAGTCTCCACACTCTGACCACAGTGTATCTTGTAGAAATCGATAAAGGAAAATGGCAGGGAGATGTTCAGTGCGCTTGTTCTACCAGGGGCCGCTGTGCGCTTGCGAGCTTCAAAAGCAATCGTCAGGTCGACCCAGGCAGCTGGACGCTTGGCCTTAAATGTCTCAATAAAATCAGACCCAAAGATCTGACACAGCATGGCTTCAAATGCCAGGTCAACACCCACTGCACCATACGAGCCTCCTGCAACACACAGGGGAGGCAGTTACTTGTCTGCATTTCATGAAACATTCCTAATGCTTGGATTTCTATTTTAAAATGACACAGGTTGCGCAATGTATGAAAGAGTAATTTTTACACCAGAGGCCCTTTTTGACACCAACCCTCCCAATTTATCCAGGCTACATTGCACTGGTTTATGTATCGTAGTGGCTAGGTACAAATAGGACAATTTAGTGCCTCCAATTAACATACTTGCCTGTTTTTGGACTGTGGGAGGAAACTGGAGCACCCAAAGCAAACCCACATAGACAAGGGAATAACATGCAGACTTCACAAGGACAGGACTCGGACCACCCAAACCTGGGGATCGAACCCAGCTGTGAGGTGACAGTGTGACTTAGCCATGCTGCCCTGTTAATAATAGATAATACCATCTCAGGAGTTTAAGATTGCAGATAATAGGGGATTTTGGTTTGTTAAAATAAAGGGTTTTGGACTGTTAAACTATAACTGGTGAGGTAAAATCCTGAAATAAGCTTGATATGTTTCAAATTTAATTGTAATGTACTCATCTTTCTGCATTATTTGCAAATAAATACACATACAATAAATACAGTACTCACAAGAAAAGTTAGGGATATTCAGCTTTCGATAGAAATTTCACGATGAACCTAAAATGAACCTTTACAGGTGAACTTAATGTGACCTCCTCTAAACTTTTGAATGCACATTTCCGACTGTCCAATGTTTCAGTACTTAAATTCCAGGGGTGCCATACAATGTCTGACCCTGCGATCTGACCCAAGCTTACAAACAAGCTGGGATATACGAAGAAATAATTATGTTGTACTGTACACCTGTATATGTGTAATGACAAATAAAGGCATTCTATTCTAGGCGTTCTATTCTAAAGTTCACAGCAGGTGTTTTATCCATTAACTGACTAATACATTTCCTGGTTCCATTAGAATTGGTAATTAAACCGTCATCATGCTTTTCAAATTTTCACATCATGTGACCAAGATGACCTAACAATTGATCAACATTGTGAGGCTTCAAACAGTATGTTCTCAGACGGAAGTGGCCACTGAACTTAAAGTGTCACAGAGAGTCATCAGCTGGTTGCAACATAGAGGCATAGAAGTGGACGCACTTTGGCCCCATCCCACACTGTGAACAGTGTCCTGAGGGACCAGATGATGAATGCCACACAACTTCAGGCACATTGAAGGCACCCAAGTGTCACATGAGACCATTCAAAACTCTTTACATCAGCGTGGTCTGCGTGCTACATGACCTGCGAGGGTACCTGGCCACATCCCCAGGAACAGAGCCAGGGAGCATATACGCTGGACGAGGACACTGGGCCTAATTTCATCTTCATGGATGACACTGCTCCAGCTCATCGAGGTCGCATCATTAGGGAATGGCTGTTGGATACTGGGGTACCTTGAATTGACATGGCATGCACCTTTTCCAGACCTGAATCCCATAGAAAACCTATGGGATCAGCTGTTCTGGACCCCAGAGCCCCAATGACCTGAGGGGCACCTTTCAAGAAGAGTGGTATGCCATGACTCAGTAGACAATAAGTCGACTTGTGAACAGCATGAGATGTTGTTGTCAAGCTGTAATAGATGCTCAAGGGCACATTACAAGTTATTGAGACATAGAAATTTCTTGTTGGGGTATACCCACCACTGTTGTTGTCATTTTGCAAATGCCCTACTTTCATGATATTATTACACTGTATAATAATACTTTGTGAGTAGTGTAATTTATATACTTTGTACATTTTCCATAAATTTCCATCGAAAGCCAAATATCTTAAACTTTTTGTGAGTAGTGTAATTTATATACATTTACTAACATTTAGAGCAAAAAATACTAAACAGGGCACATGGAAGAAACAGACAGTAACTATTATTTTCTTTGAAGCAGGTTATAAAATTGTTCATGCTGTTTCATTAGGCCATGAATGTCATAAATTTGCCCATCTGCTACTGATTTTATCTGTGATCCATTTAACAGCATACACTGTGATGCCCTGCCATAATGTAATGCATTATTTATCTTACCTGAAGCTTTGTAGAGTTCCTTCAGTGTTCCCTGGGGTTGTTCAATCTGATGTACAGTCAGATCCACCGTCCCTCCACCACAGTCTGCTACCATATACTTATCACCTAAAACATGTACATTATTCCAGCTGTTGTCCGTCAGTAAAACAATTTAATATATTTACAGGAACACTTTAATTCTCAGCAACCTACAGTAATTTCGAAGGAATTGATGGTTAAGGACCTCCTTTAAGGGCCCAAAAGAGACCTTTTGATTACTAGTCTACTTCCTAGAACTCCCATAGAACTGTCATGACTAGTGCCATTCATTAATTCATTAATTCATTTTTTGAAAGTTCAAGATATCAACACTGTTCCAACTTTAAATTGATGACACCCCTACATGTGTACAGCATATAAAAATGCACACCCGTTAACGTGATGCGCTGTCATCACACCCGCATTTTCTTCAGGAAATGCACATCAGCTACTCATCATATAGTTTTTTCTGATATTAACTGAAAAAAATAATGTTTACTGCAACACTGGCATATTTAGGACAAGGTAACAGGCAACACATTATGACTAGCGTTTCCCAACATTGAGAAACTAAAGACCTTTGCATATGCATCAACTTGAAATTTGCAATTTGCAACATTTGTGTTGGCAGGTGACTGGTGAAATTAAAGAAACCCCTTTGTCACCCTGTGTTGTTGCTAGAAAGAACATTGTTCTTTGAGTGTATTTTAAACTTTTAGTTTTTTTTAAGGAATTGCCACTAGAAATGCGATTTGACATAAAAATTGCAAATATTTATTCAAATACAGACATGAAACATTAAAAAACTAAACTTACTTTTTAGTATGTAATTTTTAAAGTAACACAACTATCTAAAATTTAAGCTTTCGAAATAGGGCTGTAGCCTAGTGATTAAGGTAGGGGTCTAGTAAGCAGAAGGTCATGCCCCACCACTACCGGGTTGGTGCTGGCTCTGGAATGGCTGTGTTCAATCATAATTGTAATTTTTTGGATAAAAGCATCTGTTAAATGCTGAAAATGTGCATGTAAATGATAAAGTCTTTGTGGGAGGGGTGGCTATTTGCACACTAATCTTAATGTACCAAACTTCTGTACCAATAGAAACACACACTCCATTTAAGTGGGTGTTGAACAATGCAGTTGAAAAGGTCTGGAGGTCAGGTAAATGCAGGAAAGGTATAATCAGAACAAGTGAAATGCATTGTGGACTTTGTGTGAACAGACCTTTCGGTATGTCTCACTCTTTGCTCTCTGGCTTTCTTTTTCATGTTCTCTTACTCTCTCACTTACTTTTAGAGGAAACATCTGGACCTAAAAACTGATTATTTTGACCCTGGACCGCCTCAGTAAGCCTGGCAATGAGCAACATGCTTTAAAACACCCTCAAAGCACTACAAGATGAGGTAGCATCCAGAGCCAGGAATAACATACAAATGATTTGCAGCTCACACAAAATTGCACTTTTAATTAAACTACAATCTTTTTGTCTGCTAGACATGTTTTAAAATATTGATTTATGCTTGAATGTTAAGCCAGCTTGTGGGTATTAAACATTGAAAGCCGAAGAAGGACATTTTTGACTTGTCTGTTTTGGCACATGTGCAATGAACTGGTATTGGGTACCTCTGGAATATTGGTTAAATAGGAAGCCAAAGTGAGTAAGAGAAAAGGGATGTGCAGTTTAGGTGTGTATGTGTGTGTGTGTTTGATGTGTGTGGACTTTGTGTAGCTTTGGTTAGTATAATTTGTTGAAATGCTTTGCCAGTTTCTTTTTTTTTGTTATGTCGATGTCAAACAAGTCTGGGTGCAGATCTATCGTGTTGTAAAATCCTGGGTAGATCAAGGGCCACACAGGGTCATAAAATGTGATAGGTGAGCCAGGCCAGTTTGTGATGGTGGTTTTGAACTGATATCAATTGTTACAAATAATAATTAATAATAAATAAAGAATTAAAATAATGTGCAAGTGGAATCAAGTCAAACTTTTGGTGAGCTTTGTCACTTTGTGTGATCTTTTTCTCGGCATACATGTTCAACATGACAAAACCTTATTATGTGTATTAATGTTCATGCATAATTATCCTATTCTGTAGTGTCATTGCGTAGATCAAATTAAAGGTCCAAGTTAAAACGTAGGGTGTCTGCAGTAGATAACAGGTGAAATAATTTATGTTTCAGTAAACAGCACTTCAATTCTAACATTCTTACTTACTGTAGGTTTCTCCCTGAATACTTTCATTTCCTCCCACCTTCAGAAGGCTGTACTCCAACTTCGCACCCTTTTTCTGGAGCATCTATTTTTTATATTAAAAAAAAACTTCTGTATGTGTTTTCTACTTTTACTCCAAAGATTATATTTTGATGGGCTTTAGTTTTGGTTAAGTATCAGTTCATTTTGCCTAGTGATTAATTTCACTTTTGATGGTCATCTTGTACTGGATGTTCACTGCTTTAACACATAGATGTAATATCAGGGTTTATACAAGTAATAAAACAAGCTTTTATTTACCTGTTTGCATTTCAGACCAGAGTTCCCCGGTTCCACTCTCAATCAGAAACGTCCGGCTGTGTCTGGCTTTGCGAAGCTGTGTGCGTGCTGCAATGTACAAACACATGCACACACATGCACACAAGTCTTTAATCAGAGAACCAACAGTGCTAATTATCAGCACATGGCTTTCATGACTAAAAACCACATTACAATGCAACTGAGATGTAGGAGGGGGATTTAGTAACCATAACAATCCACACTTAAAATGCATGTCTCTTTGAAGACGGTGACTTTTGGTTGACATGACTGTACAATTCAGGAAGCAGTGAATATACTGCATGTTATACAATACACATGATCCTGTTCTAGCTAAACTGAGGGTCTGTACTCCAGTGGGAACATTTTTATTGTTGATGTAAAAGAGTAAATGCTGGCAGTCATAACTGTGACCAATGTATAACAGTTATACATTCTACTATAGACAGCACAGTCTTTAAATCATTACAATTATTTTCTACAGAACTATACACCAGAGTCATGTTTGAGGACTTTTAGAATCATAAAATGAGAATCTGTCCACTGAGGTTTCTGTTCTCTGCAGGAAGAGTCAGGAAACATAACCAAGAGCGAA
>JAYDZG010000036.1:15885257-15895555 GCA_034509265.1 Microcambeva bendego
GAGGAGCTCTTGGAGCAAGAGTTTCTAGAGCGCTGTTTCCAGGAAATGTTGGACGAAGAAGATCAGGATTGGTTTATTCCAGCGAGGGACCTCACCCCAGGGGTAGGACAGATTCAGCAGCAGCTCAATGGCCTCTCCATGAACGACAACAATGCAGAAGAGCTTGTGGTAAGCTTTGAGCAAGACTGGACAGACTTAGTGCTGTGATCTCATTGGTCTAGACAAACGTTCACACCAGTTTGTATGTGGCATCAAATAATAAAAGCCTCAAAATACCAAAATTAACCTACCTTCTGTTTTTGTCAGTAATATAATGTGTAGTTAATTTGCCAGCTCGATGAGTGCTAACCTAACCAAGTTTGGCAGCAACTTCCATAGCCTGAGACAACTGTGATTTTGGGGTTGGTGAATAAATGTTCTGGCTATTTGCAACCTGCTTACAGACTTTCCTTTATTGCCAATAAATGGCATAGTGATATATGAACCTCATCTGGAATCTAACTGGCAATAAATGATAGATTTGACATTACAAATATCCACACGATGGCTAAGTAGGTAGCACTGTTGCAGCAAGTAGGTCCTAGGTTCGATCCCCAGGTGGAGCAATCCGGATCCTTTCTGTGTGGTTTGTGTGTTTTCTCCATGTTGACTTGGGTTTACTACACATGATCTGGTTTCCTCCCACCAAAAGACGTGCCAGTATGTTCTTGAATTAACAATTAATCACTTCAGGAACTGAAATGCATTATGAGTACAGCAGCTGCAGTTGCACTTTCTATGTATTTGCCAACTTAACATTATATTAACTGGTTAAGTGGGTATTCAGTTTTTAAATTCGGTATTCGGATACTCTTCTTCATTAGCTGTCTTGCTAGCTAAGATCACACTTCATTACAACTTAATGGCGGTATAATTTCAATAAAATACATTTATCAAGCACATTTCTTTTGAAATGCATAGTATGTAGCGAGCTACTGTACGAAACGGTACAATTCAATGTATTTAATGTTTTTAACATTGGTTCTCCGCCTTGTGTTCTTTTTTCAGCGCAAGAGTCGCTTAAATCCTGAAGCCAAGGAGTTTGTCCCGGGAGTAAAATACTAGGACTCGGCCTCACCCTCTGGATTGGAACCCTCTCATATGCACAAAGACTTGTTCCGGCTGGTATTGTCACAGCCATGCTTACATTCTTATTAATACGTCCACCCAGTGCCGTGAGGGGCTTGAAAAGCAGTGGAGGGTGAGGAGATTCGGGGCAGGGAGGAGGGCTTGTTTATAAGCTTTTTAGTTTTTTCATTTCGTACATGTAAACCAACGGCAAGGAGTTTAGATGAAGCCTCTAGGAGGTGCCACGGCAGCCTGATGTTGTACTCTATACAAAAATATTTTATTTCTTTCTACCTTGAATGACCGATCACCCCAGCACTCGAGTAGAAGTCTTTGCCTGATTGTGTATCTTGGTTTTTGTTTTTTTTTATAGGGGAGGTTTGTGTCTTTTCGATAAGCATTACCCATAACTGAGGGTGGGCTGTTAAAAGGGAAAATATGATTACATGTAACATGCTTTACTGAGGAAATCCAGTTTGGGTAAACTGGCACGAAATGTTTGAAAGTATTCACATGAGAACATTATTTTTGCGTGAATAGAAATGACATGCAAGAATGCAATTACTTAAAGAAAAATAAATATAAAAGTGTTGGTACATTTTGAGTGATTTTTGTTTCTCAACTGGTCTTTTAGAAAGATCTTACAATAATCATTTTAACAGTATAAACGTGGATGTTGTACCTGACTATATTTACAAATGCTCACATTACCCTGAAATACTTCATCGAAGCTTCTATAGAAGACAAAGCAAGAAAAACTGCAGTAGTGGTTGAACGTCAGCACAGTTCAGCAAAGACAAAAACGCATTCGCTTTGTCGTGTTGTACAGTTAAAACATTTGGAGCTGAGCTGGGTATGTGCATATCTGAACACAAAATAAAAAAAATAATAAATGTAAAAGTATATAAAAAGTCAGAAGACATTTGAAGGAGGTTTTAAACACCCAGAGATATTCACGTAAGTTCATCCCAAGTCTATAAATCTTTTAAAGAGACCATTGTATCTCCGTGCAATGCTGTGTCACGGCTGCAAGGTCTTACACGTTCAACAGTCATGATACCATGATGCTTTTTTAATTTTATTTTTAACTGTTGTCAGTGGCAACCGGAAAATTTCATTACAGAGAAAATCATGAATCAATACTATGCAGAACGTCTTTGGACCGGGTTCATCTCTGATGGGGAAAAAAAGATGTGTGCTACAATTTGACCAGGATTTTGGGTAAAATGGGTGTTTAGTTCTCTGGCCCCAAGAGGAATCAAAATGTCATCCAGACTGTCATAGCATGAGTGCATTGTGTGAAACTGCCACTGCAGTGTATACTGGGATTTTAGAAACATGCTGCTATCAAAGCGATGACACTTTGGGAGAAGTTCATGGTCGTATCGGCAGGATGATGTCCGGCATCACTATGCATTGATAACCTACAGTCCAAATCTGCCTTATAAGAACATAAGGCAGGCCATGAAAAGTGGATTCATAGCATGTAAAGCATCTGTTCCCAAACAATCACAAAATTTAATGTATCAATGCTAAACATGCACTGATTTCATTAAATTCCACATTCACCATAACACTCCAAAAAAAGATACAAAGGCACAAAGACTGGACATTCTGATAGATCACAATGCCTCTCTTGGCCCAAGTCTTTCCATTCTGCCAGCACCATAAGGCCCAAAGGAAATACAGGTTCCACTTTAAGTATTAAAAAAAGAGAAGCCAGCACTTTCTGGGTTACCTTTGGGACCATGTGTGGGGGTAATCTGTTTTAATAAATTCACCTGTCACTGGCCATAATGTTATGCCTGGTTGGTGTCAATATTCGAAAGTTTTTAACTAGCACATAAAAATGTATACATGTATTATTACAATATTTTAATGCACATGATACACAGTTAAATGGAAATTGACAGTAGTATTCTCTATATTGTCTGCTCTAACATTCATATACATCCCAACAATTTATGATTGCGATAAAAGTAATGTGATACACAAATACTTAACTATTATTTTGATGTAATCATTTTTTCATTGTCCCAAATTGTACCATCATGAATTAATCTTGAAATCTTAAGTCGAAGCAGCATTTAAAATCAATCCTGCAAGTATACAAGTAAAAGGTTATGAATAACCTTCCCGAATTTTGCTTAACTCCAAGGAGGTGGAATATCTCATCAAAACAAGCATATTTTAATTGGTCCTGATTATTTCTTATTATAGTGGTCACTGACTGGTGAAAGAGTGGACGTAAAACACGCTGGCACTAGTGGAGTAGTCCAGTGGTAATGTAGCACCAGCCTTTTGGGCTCCCAGCTTGGCACCACCTACAGCAGATGACTGACACAGCGTGAGAAGGCTGTACCTCTGGAAGTGGTTGTAACCAGACGTCTTGCTCTCGGAGAGGACTTGAGTAAAACCTGAAGAAATAGGAAACCCCAGACTCACCACAGTAGATGGTCTTCAAATATCACACTTTCTGTGGCTACACCGGTCATTTATGTATCACACCATGTTGACATTAAATGGCAAAAAATAAGTTTCAGTACTTCAAATCGGTCAGAGTTCCGCTAAGAACTACCTTCAGTTAATAAAATAAAAAACATTTCTTGAAAGCAACTACTAATTGTGAGAGTTCTGTGAAAAGAAGCAAGGCTTTAAAGAAAATGCAATCTTACAAGAAAAGCTTTTGTCTGAAAAAAGCAATAAATGTGCCAATTGTGCTTCTACTAGCATCCTAAGCATAGTGATGCCAAGGTAAATCCTTTCGACTGCTCTCATTAGGGGTCACCACAGTGGATCATGGATCTTGGCATAGTTTCTACCACAGGAGTAGGTTCAGACTCTGCACTGGTGTGCTAGTGGAAAGTCCAGCTGATCCGCCTTGGTTCACAAGCACAGTGATGCCAGTGGTTTCCTTTATCACCATGTATTAACATGCATCCAGATTCAAAGATACACCATAACAATGACGCCGCAACATGCACCTTAATCGAATCAGGGTGGCTCTGGGCTCAGTGGGTAGGATTATTGCTTTACAGCCAGAGCTCCTGGATTTGATTTCCAGGTGGATCAGCCTGGGACCTTTCTGTGTGTAGTTGACATATTCTTCAGTGTCTGACCTGTTTCCTCCCACAGTCCAAAGACATGCAAGTCAGATAAAGTGAAGATACAAAATTGTACCAAAACTGACCAATTGATATCCACATGGGAAAGACCCTCTTGTATATTAGATTTTATTGTAAATCCTAACAATCTAACTTAAATATCAATCTACACTCAATCTTGTTTGATTGTTGGAACTGTGCCTGCTCACCTAGTTGTAATTCTGCCATACTGGAGGAGCTGGACTATCTGAAACGGCTACAAGTAACCTCATGCTTTTAGTACTAAACACCAGTACATTAGAAAACATCCATCAGGGATGTTAACCTGTAGCCTATGGCCACGTACTAAGAAAAAAAATCCCCCAGATATTTAAGAGACCTCCAGGGGTGTCCTAAGTGGTTAGGAGTTGCCAGTAGAGTTGGCGCTGAGGCGAGAGAGACGTGCATGAACGTTCCAGGAGCAGGAGGATGTCCCGGCTTTGTTCGATGATGAGCTTCCTTTCCTCGATGAACTCAGCTATTAATAGTATCTGTTCTTCTCTCAAGTTTGGTTTTCTTTTTCAATTAAGCACACACCATGTAATAGTATTGTATGATTGTGTAGATTATTGTCACAAGATACACTCTCATTGTCTATTTAACTATTCACTGAGCTATTTCTAAGATACTTCTATATTCTAGATAAGCTCTTTTCAGTGATTGGTCAGTTCTACTGACTTGCAATTGACGTCACCTAAATTTTTGTAGCACGTAGTTGTGTCGTAATTACGCTCTGGGACCAACACTTAAGATTCAGTCCTACACTTAACTAAAACTGAGTGAGATGCTTGATAACTAACTTTTAAGTGCCGCTTTCAGCATATAATTTTGTCGACTCTTAGGAGTAATTCTAAGACGCTTGATAAATACGCCCCCTGATTGTTAATTGCTATTTTTAAATCTAATTTTCTTCTTATTATTATTTTGATTAAATACGTAATTTGTCTTCAATTTCATTTTATTAAAAAAAAAAATTCTTTAAAAAAAATGATAATCGTAAGATGAATATTTAGTTGCATCTCTAGTGGGAGCAGCCTGGTTGCTAAGTGGGTAGCACTGTCGCTTCACAGCAAGAAGGTCCTGGAGTTGGCATGTTCTCCCTGTGTCAGTGTGGCTTTACTCTGGTTTTCTCCCACAGTCCAAAAACATGCAAGTGTGGTAAATTTAACAGACACAAATATAAAGACACAAATCGTTCATGAGTTTAATCTAAGTTTGTGAACTGATGAACCTTGTGTAATGAATAACTACCGAGTGTAACCAATAATGTTTATTAGTATTTTAAGGTCATGCTTTACAAACATCCCTAATGGCCACCATCTGTAAAATCATTCCCATTTTGGGGGGTTGAATTGCAGTTGCTGGTCCAGTGCACATGTCACTGTCATTTTCTATTCTATGTTCCTCTCATGGACAGACAGATACTTCTGAAGTTTAACTGACTTTGTATTATACAGTGATAATTCATTGTTTTATTCATTTTATTATGTAATTACATGACCTATTTTAATACTTACCGTCCTTCAAAAGGTCCCAGCTAAGCCACACAGATCCAACACACAGAATAGGCAAGCCAAGCTGACCTGAGAAAAGCTCCTTCACCCGGGGCAGATGCAGAGAGAAACCAAGTCAGTCTGAATGATGTTTATGTGGTGTGAGTATCAAGTGTATTTTAATTTACTGGTTCACATCTGCAACACATCTTACCTGCTGTACTTTAGGTAGCACTGCCACAATGTGCTGGGCTAGTACATTACCAGCCTTGCTAAACACATGCCGACACAGGGCATCACCTGCATCGGCACCTAAAACACACACACACACACACACACACATATATATATATATACAAAAATCAATCACATCAAAGTTAAATAATGTTTTTTTAACAATCTCAATGTTCTCAATCAGTGTTCGGTTAATTAGCTATTACAAGGATGCAGGAAAGAACCTTTGGCAAAATGTATTGATTTTTACATAAATAATGATACGCACACCAATGAAGTTAGGTGGAGGGCTTTCCACATAACTTTGGTCATATACAATGTATATCATTCGCAGTATAACTAACTTCTGATTATATTCAATATTCATATTCCATTTTAGGCAACACAGCCATAGTGTTTAAACTTATTGACAGCTCGATCCTTGTCAAGGCTGCTTGAGCCAAACATAAACACTGAACCCGAAGTACAGACACCCAGGATGGTGAAGGGCGGGGGGGGTGATAGGAGTCAAAGCCCTGTGATGAATTGGTGTTACCACATCTAGAAGACATAATAGGCGGTGCTGGCAGCAGACACTGATTGGCTACTGTGTCTGCTAGGGTGGGATGACCGAACTATGTGGGTGGGACTACACTAAATTACTCTGCATAATGACACTAAATTGGGAGAGAATACATAAATAGAATAAACATATATATATGGTGCTAACCAGATCTGGGGTTAGCATTATTGTTTTGGCATGTTTTTTAATGCCAGATGCCCTTGATGCAACCCCCTACTTATTCAGGCTTGGGACAGGCACTGGTTTGTGCATCCTAGTGGCTAAGGTGACTTCCAGCTGATCAGTGTAAATGCCGTTTTTAGAACCGAGAGGTTCAGACTCTCAGTGCTGGTGTGCAAGTGGAATATCATACTGCTCTACCTGGGTGCAAAAATACGAAGTAATACTAATAATAAAAGCATGTTGTAGGGGGTTAGGGTTATGATCAAAGTCATGTAATGGATTGGTGTTCTGAACACACATACAAGTACAAAAATGCTAAACTCCACACAGACAGTAAATATCTGTAACTCTAGAATTTAATTTCAGTGGCATAAATTTAACAGACGTAATACTTAAAAGTAGTGGTACTACAATAATCTGCAAGACTTGTCATTTATCTCAGTATTAAATACAAAAATCTTCATTCCCCTCCTATACAATACCTTCAGCAAGTTTTTTACAGAACCCAGCAAAGTGTGATTTCTGGAAGTTACTGTAGAAGTGGGGGAGCATACCCATCAAATCTGACACCTAGAAGTTAAAATAATGGCAAAATTCATATAAAATAACCGACCAATAAAAAGAGCATGAGAAACAAACACAGGGGTCGCAAACCTGAAAGTATTCCTCCATCGCTTTTGTGACATAAGTAATATCATGAGGAGGAGAAACCAGATTATCTCGGGCATCAAATACTGTTTTAACAGCAAGGTGAGAAATCCAGTATGCTGGAGACAAACACAACGAGAAAAATCTTAGTAAACCGTATGGAATGAGTAATAATGTGTAAGAGTAGTACCGATAGTTACCTGAGCCTTCATCCCCCATTATGTGACCCCAACCTCCACAGCCAACCTGAGTGCCATCAGGGTTCACCAGCTTACAGTTAGAACCGGTTCCTGATATTAGAACTATTCCACCTTTGAAGAGAAAAAAGTAGCTTTGTTAATTCATACTTTTCATTTAGTTGGAAATATTCTGTCTACATTTTTTGTTAGGTGTAAAATTTAGGGCATATGTGCTGTATGTAAGATGTTTCTTTAACATCACGGGTGGCACGGTGGCTAAATGGGTCGCACTGTAGCCTCACAGCAAGACGTTTGGGTTCGATCCCCATGTGGGTTGGTCCAGGTGCTTTCTGTGTGGAGTTTCCATGTTCTCCTCATGTCTGTGTGGGTTTACTCCGGGTACTCCGGTTTTCAAAGACATGCAAGTGAGGTGAATTGGAAATACTAAATTGTTCATGACTGTTCGATATAATCTTGTGAACTGATAAACAGTCTTTAAGGTTTATTTGTCTTCTGCATTTTAACCCAATCTGTGCCGTGAAAAACACTAGTGAACACTAGGGGGCAGTGAACACACGTGCCCAGAGCGTTGGGCAGTCCTTTTTAATTGCATTAGCAAGGTAGTATTTGTGCTGAAAGTGAATCGCTATAAAAACCATTAATTACTTTTGTTTCTGTAAACAGTAAATGTCAGCTAAACATTCGCAAATGACTGCCGAAATAAAAATTAGTTCTTATAGGTGACACTTCTACGCTGAATTGCTAGTAAAATATGAACCATAGTGTCTTTTCTTTTTTAATCGCTACCTGCGTTACCCTGAGCACACTTTTCAGCAAAAACAAAACAACGTGGCTACTAAAGCAAGTTAATCGCAATAGCAACGGCATAAACAGTCACACATGTCCCATTGACTTCCACATAAAGACCTGGAACCATCACAAAGTTGAATATATATTTTTACAAAACACCACAAGTCACCCCACACAGCATACACAAAAAGAACACTTAAAAACACCTTAAATTCAATAAGAATGGCAATACCTTTTACATTATAGTGCCACGAAGCAAAACAAAAATAATAATAATTTAACAGAGCGTATACATCATCATGTGTGACTAATAAAGGGGAATAGTCGGGCCCAGCCCTGGTTACAACACTAATCTCAAATACATTTAATGAGAATTGTGTTACACTTTTTTGCTTGATACTTAGCTCACTAACTATACAATACCGTGATCACTCGCTGTCGCCATGGCACCGATTGCATCCGTTGTGATGTAATAATTCTGGCTTAGTTTGGGGAATCTTTTTGACAGCTCGTCAATCAGTTTCTGAATGGCCCCCTGTTGATCCCCACCACTCAGCGACATGCCCTAAATACCAACAAAATTTTAAGCCAATTACAAGAGTGACAAACAGTATAAAATACATCAAGTTATACACAATATTTACCAAAACGTCAACGATCAAAAAATACATTTATAAGATCATAAATAAATTTATTCTAAACTTTTACTTTGTCCTTGTGGATAGTTAAGTGTAGGTTGACAATTATTTTTTATTTATTTTAATTTAAAATGACTAAAGAACATCAATATTGCTATCTATTTTATAGCATAGCTTTTGAAATCAATGACTTTTTGTAATTGTAAAGAAGAATTTTGCACATATACAAAAAGTTACTTCATGTGATCTCTAAACTTTTGAATGCAACATGTCCAACTGTTCAATGGTTCAGTACTGTGACTGGTGCACTATCAAAACTCACCAGTGAATAAATAGGTGTGTCTGGGTCCAGTCCTGCGCTGACCTTTGCCCTTTGGACCATACTGTTAATGCCCTCGAGACATTTATCAACTCCAACCAACTAAAGAAGAAAACAGATGATTTCAAAAACTACAAAACACATACCAACCCATTAAAAGGATTCACAAAAAGATCCACAATACAGTACTGTGGAGAAGTGAGTACACCCCTCCCAATCATTTGGGGTAGATTTACAAACATCTGCTTATTATGGCAGGATTATACTCCTCGTGGGGACTTTGGACCTGGACATGAATTACTCATCTACAACACATAAAATAAGATGATGATGATTATATTCTCTCTCTCTCTCACTCATGCCTTTACCAGGTTTTCAATAGGTGCAAACCACACTGAAACACCCTAGATGGGGCTCAAGTCCATACAAGATCATGCAAAATTATCTAGGGGTTGAGTTAATTTGACATGGCAGTATTAACAAAAATGTTGTTGGTCAAGAGCTTGTACATGAATCTTTTCATCCTCGCAACAACATGGTCTTTGGGTTTGATCCCTGGGTGGGCGATCTGTGTCCTTTCTGTGCAGAATTTGCATGTTCTCCCCGGGTCCATCTGGGTTTCCACATTGTTCTCTGCTTTCCTCCCACAGTCCAAAAACAAGTAGTCAGGTCCATTGGAGAAAATGAATTGTCATGTGGTTATCTAGCCTCTAGGATGCATAAGAGGATAAATAGGAGGGTTGTGTCAGGAAGAGTATCCGGTGTAAAAACTATGTGAAATCGATAATGCAGATCTGCTGTGGCGACCCCTAATGGGAGCAGCCGAAAGAACTAAGCATTCAGATGAGAGTCTTAATAAATAATAAGAGTCATGAATCCTTGTTTTCTTTGGGTTAGGGGATACTTCTAATTACAGCTGATAATATTCTACATTATATATTACACATACTCCTCACCCAGTGATTAGTGCACGGTCCATCAGTCTCGGACAGGATCTCTCCAC
>JAYDZG010000036.1:15977868-15988113 GCA_034509265.1 Microcambeva bendego
TAAAACCCTACTTATTTTAATAAAACACACACCCAGGAAATTATAAGTGGTGTATAATAATGCATTGTTTAAGTATATTTTTATCTTTTACATATACAATAGTTTAATATCACCCCGGCCACTGTGCCTCTGTTGAGATATTTATCATACTAGCATGTTTCCTTTTGCTTTTTTACTAAAAGAAGGCTATACCGAGCTTTAAGTGAATACTTCCGAAAACCATCTGCCCCAACTGTCATCTAATGGATTTAAAAAAAAAGATTATCTATAACAGTTTGTTTAAGGCTCATATGTTTTCTTGCTTGGCTTGCTGACGTGCTCTTGCATAGCTGCTCTTTCTGTTTGCACGTTTAAAGAATTAATCTCAGTCAACCTCCCCCAGTCTAAGCAGGTTTTTGGGGGGATCAGATTTGTCATGCCACTCAATCACAGGCCTGATTCGTCCAATAGAGACGTCGTGGAGAACCGTCTCTTATTAAAATCCTCATTATAGCTCTCCTCCTTCATGCATATTCATTCTACATTATGTTGATCCCTGGGGATCTGTTTTGAAATAGAGGTGTTTTGAGGCCAGGTCTTTTATTGTAATATAGCAAAGATGAGAGGTTTGCTTCAGAGATCATGTTAGTTCTGCCCTAGATTGCTTTTCCATTTATCTTTTCAGCTCATGCATTTGGCTAGGACCAGTATTTTGAGATACTGGGCCACAAGATAATTTAACTCTCTGTAACACAATAATAATAATAATAAGAATAATAATAAGAATAATAATAAGAATAATAATAATAATAATAATAATAATAATAATTAATCTCTTTGTTTCTGCGGTTCCCAAAACTTCTAAGTTTGTTTTGTCTTGTCTTTGCTTCCCACCCTGTTTAGTTCATTTTAATCATTCTAATTTTAATGTTCAGCTGATGCTTATTTCTTATTTGATCCTCTATTGTATTAATACATTCACCATTTCATTCAGTGTCATTAAGACACTTCTGTATTTCTAGTCTTGTATTCTAAGCTGTAGATTGTAATACTTGGACTCATACTGCTACTTGGAAGCAGCAATCATACTGCTGCCTGTTGAGACTCCTTGCCAATTGGAATTGAACCCAATTATTAGAAGGACACGTCAAACAGTTTCCACACTTTTTAACAGACAAACTTTTGACAGTAGGGAAAATACCAATAAAAAAACTTTTATTTGATTGCAGGATATTTCAGGTTCAAATTGTTTGCAATCAAATACATGTGAAAAAAATGAAAGCTCTTTTTTGTCTACCTATCTTTGTTGAGACAATCATGATCAGTCAGCCTAGTTAAAGCATGTGCTCTCAATGAAACCTTTGATTAAACATTGAATTTTCTGTTATTTAATTCGGAAATACATTTCTAATAATAATAATTTTTACATTTTGGAATTAAAATTAAATCAAAAGCTAACAGATTTTTAGCTATTGAGTCAGGAGTATGATTATTGGCTCTCAAGAGACCTGTCAAGATCTATTGTTTGATCTCGTGGTAATCAGTAATTTGGCAGTTGGAGATTATGGTGTGAGATTAGTCCCTCTATTTGGCAACAGATGAGCCCCTACTGCGATTTCTAGTGGCAACGTTTGGCTCCTATCTTATGTATTTGGAAATGAACATGTCATTACAAAAAGGACCATTATGTTGTCCACAGTATTGAGTAGTGGGTCAATGATCAGAACACCTTACCTAGTTTTTAATTTATATATTTTGATGTACTGTACATTTTTACATTATTGCTGTTTCTTCCTATATAGTTATGACGATCGTCTTGACCAGAGATAGTCACAGACTATTCCATGCCCCTTCTGACACCTACAGGATTGCCAATCTCTCTCTCTCTCTCTCTCTCTCTCTCTCAGCCTCTTGAAAGTCACGCACTACTACCCATGTTTGAACCTTTCATAGTGCAGGTGCATGTAACTTACCATTAACATGGCTCAAAGTGCTTAGATCCAGGTTCGAATTTCAAAGGTGTTATTAACCAGCAGGGCATCTACATGTACATAATTGGCTATGTCTAAGAGGGGTGTCTGAAGCCCTTTGGTGGATTGACGTATGTCCCTGCCATGTGCATAGTCTATCCCCGGTGGAACCTGGACACTCCACAGCTGTAGTTGTTACGGTATGGGATTGGTAATCCAAAGGTTCAAACCTCACCACTTCCAGGTTACCACTATTGGGACCTTAAGCACTTAACCCTCACTGCTCAGACTGTATACTGTAACAACTGTAAGTCACTTTGGAAAAAGTCGTCTGCTAAATGCTGAAAATGGAAACATGATCTGACAAACATAAAATGAAATAACATTTTCTTGATAATCTTTCAAGACAGAAGTCGAAAAGTGTTTTTTGTTATTTAATTCCGCCCCTCTTTCTTTAACCTTTCCTGCTGTCTTTAATCAAACCTCTAAATGGAATCAGTGTCAAGTTTAGACTGATCGATGTGAGAGCAGGAACTTGATTTGTCTTGTGCACATGGCAGCTGATCCAAAACACTGGAATTAAATTAGACTTGAAGAGAAATGTGTGTGGGAGACTTTTGCCTTTTACTGACTGCCACACCTGTTAAAGTAACGAGATAATCAATTGAAGTGCATCTGGTTAATAGAATAAGCGGTGATGGACCATACGGCCATTATTATTCAGCTCTGTACTGCTGCGCGGTATCAGTGCAGTTTAGCTTTGCTGTTTGACCAGTGTGAAGAAGTTAAACTGGCCCACTTGCTGTTTGCATAAAAGCTTTTTCTTTGTGTGTGGGGGTGTTTGTAAATAGCTGCGGTTTACTTAACCTCTTGATTGAGGGTTGTGTTTACAGTCATTTTAAGCAATGATGATTTGTGGAGTGGGTGGAAATTCGATGCATAATTCCTTTATTTGTCCAGCAGAGAAGACGATATGCATCTGGACATGATCTCTACTTACATTTTTCTAATTATTTCTATATGTCAATTCATATCTTCTATATTCTTTCAATTATAATTTTAGTAAAGAAATTTATATTTGATGCAATGCATTTTTTTGTATTTCTTTCATATTATTTATATGTTATTTAGATAGTATACATTAAGTTTTTAACCTTTGTTTTTCTGATTGTTTGCACACATTTTGTACTTTTTGTGCACTTATTTGTACTTCTGTTTGCCCTTCATTTCTATTTTTCATATTTTTGTAGTTCATTTAATTTGATTTACTGTTTAATCTTTGTTTCTTCATATCTGTTTGTGAAGTTATTTCTGTTTACCTTTGTTTTTTATTATTTCTTTTTTTTGTAAATTTCTTTTTTTTTAGCTATTTATTTTTCTATTCATATTTTTTAGCTGTACGTCATTTTATTTGAGCTTTTTTCCTGTATTTTTGTAATTATTTCCATTTTTATATTATGCTGGCAGTTGCAAAAGCATTAGAAAAACAAAATTAAAAATGTCAAATAGGTTCAAATGTCTGGTATATCTGTCATAGCCTGCCTGGTGCCTCAGATGGTTTATGGTCTGTTCATAGTATAAATGACGTTATTAGGTTGAAGGCTTTTACTTCAGCCCTCTGGATTTGTTTTTGTTTTTTCATTTAATGTAATTTCTCCTGAACAACTTGTTTCTTTTAAAAATCTGTATCTGTATCATTCACCCTGCTGCCTGACTTTTGTTTTAACCAGACATGTTAAAGAAACAGCTGCTCATATTTATTTTACCCCTACTTAAAGGGACAACGGGTCTAATTTAACTCACCTGAAAATTGGCACTTCTGGTCATTAAGCTTTTGCTGAATTTGTTTTATCTTATGAGCAACATGAGCAAAAAAAATCTCATAAAAAATAATTATTCCTAAAATTACACCACACACTAGGTTGCGTATTTCTTTCTCTGCCTGCCAGAGACTGGGTCTCAGTGAGAGCTGGATTTCCTAGAGAGATCCATAAACTTTTGACAGGCGTAACCGGCCATGTCTAAGAGGGCTGGCTTAAAACCTGCAATGACTGGCAGGGCTTCATACTTGCTATACTGTGTACAACCCATTTGCCAACCAAACCGCAATGAAGTCATCTCGTGTTAGATCTTATCCATTTGGAGAACACAGCAGGGAATTTGAGTTGAGGGAATCTTCCTCTTTTGTGCACTTTCCTCTTTACTTCACCTGACAGGTTTTCTATGAAGCTTAGACCAGGACACTGTGATGTCTGTGGCAGAAGGTTTTCTGCTCAATAAACAATTTTTGGATTCTTGGTCCTGCTGTACTTTATTTCTTGGCAGAGGAAAACAAATTTTCAAGTGCATGTACAATACTAAACACAACTATTTCTACAACTACTAATGTCCCTAGACAAGTGAGCTTCCAAGTAAATAAAGCGTTACAGTTTTAAAGCCTTAAATCAGCCGTGCCCTTGAATCAGCCGTGCTGATTGGTTGTTAAGACTGCTATCTGTCCATAATCACTGGGATCGGTTTGTTGATCCCAGGATCATCTTGCTGTGAGGAGACTGTGCCATATATTCATACACAAATGTGCACATTCTGCTTAGTTGAAATGGGAAAAAATAATTGAATAATCTTTCTTATAACGCTATAATTTACTACACTATGTAATTTAAATCATAATAGAATTTATTTCAATTAGACATTATAATAATTATTTTAAACCAGCCACATGTGGACCAGGATATGGTAAATATAATACCAAATATGGATTAATATGTATTAATTTATTTTTATCAATTTGAACTCATTAAAAATGAAAAAAAGTATTTTGCATGTTTTTAGACCTTTAGCCAAATGGTGTATGTTAATGCATGATTTAAATGATCTATCTTAAAGGTGATGTCCATATTCTACGTTAAACACAGATTATCTTGCATTTCTCCTGATGTCTTTTGTTACTTTTGTGAAACTTCTGTTTGTCAAACATTTGAATTTATTCATTTACTCATTTTTCTTTCATGTACAGCCCACTCATATATTACAGAATCAATCTCTTGACTTTACAGTCCTCCTTCAAGATCAAACCTTGTTTCTAGGAATGGGGGGGATGGAGACAGAAGTGCAAATTGCACTAGCACCATCCCCCTCACCTTACAGTACCACAGTAGTGGTGAAATTCCTGCCTGGCAAGTCGGGTTTCAGGGCTACACAGCAGATAGCCAATTTGCAGATAAGGCTGTGATGTGGCAATTCACTGATCCCTGTAGATAGCATCTCCCCACCTGTATCCTTCTAGCTCGGAGTCATTATACTGCCTGGGTGGAGACTGGGAATGAATGATGTAAATTGTGATGATGATGACCAGTGATACTGCTCTTGGTCCAGCAGGAATGATAATGAGCCAGGGGACAGGGATGCAGCAGCACTCAGGATGTGTCGAAGTTCTTTATTTGACCTACAACATATCAGAACAAAAGTACAAGACAGTACAAAATATGTCTGTGTTCCACCCTGGTCCTGGAGGTACTTCAAAATGAAACAAAATGCAATTGATAATAGCTAAAATAGAAATAACGTCTATCTTGAACTCTTAAGAATATAGTATTAATATTATTGTTCTACCCCACAATGGAGGCAAGGATGTTTTCTGACATGCAGTCACAGCTCAATACATAATCCCACTGCACCTTAAAGCAAGGCCTCTTAGGAGCAGTGGGATTATCTTGAATCGAGAAGTCTCTTTGTTTTTTGATGTAACCTTATCAGAGACTGTATTGAACACGATTGTTTTCACAGTGTTTGATTTGCTGCTTAGTATTGTTAGTTATCTACTATTAAAGAATACATTAAATAAGTGTGTAGTAGTTTGCTACTAGTTACACTTTATGCTATATTACATCATAACCAGATGGCAACACCTTCCCATTAGAGCCAGACAAAGCTCCTGATTTTTTTAAATACTAGACACATTATTTTTTTATTTTATTTTTTACCATAAATACTATCAGACATCAGGAATATTCTAATAATTTATGCATTTTCTTTTGCATTTAATTTAACCATCTTTTAACCCCAATGTAGTTATTTCCAAGTCGCTAGTACAATCCCCAGCATGAAATGTAAGCATATCTGATTGGAAAATATTTTAGGCTTATGCTGTAGGCGCTCAGGTGGTACAGCTGTATATTGTGGTAAGAATCTCCAGTGGTGCTACTATTTGGTAAGGCGTTTACATAAAGGTGCTTGTGCCTTTGAGACCAAGTTCTCAATTACTTAAATACTTTGGGTTAACAGACCAATTGTTTATCAATTTGTAGAAAAAATGGATGATTAGGTAAGCTTTCGAGGTCAGTATCAACTCAAGTTCAATTTATTCGTACAACTTTTTTTACACAATAGTCATTGTCTGAAAGTAACTTACAGAATCTTGGACTGTCAGACCAAAAACACCTGTTGAGCAAGCCAAGAGTTACAGTGGCAAGAAAAAACTATACAGTAAAATTACAGGTAGAAAGACTCAGTATCTCCATTTATCCGGGCTTGTAACCAACACTACTATACTCTATTTAGTGTATCTTAGTGGCTATGTACCTATAGGAAAATTCAGTGTCTCCAATTAACCTGACATGGTTTTGGACTGTGGAAGGAAGCTGGAGCATCAGACTTGGCCCAGCCCACCTGGGGCCCTTTTTGGTCTGAGGCAATAGTGCAACCTGCTAAGCCACTGTGACGCCCAATAATTTGAATTAATATCATGTACACATCATGAAAACAAAATGAATGAATGTGAATATGGCACCTAGTTAAACATTCACTTGTGCATTTGTTTATTAGACTGGATAAACTTGTAATGGAATTACAATAGATTTCCTTTACAGCTGGGAACCGACTGCTGCAAGGTCACCTCTCTCAGCCAGTGACAGATGAGACCTGGCATGAGAAACAGAAACTCGCTTGCAACCAGACACACAAACTTAATGCAGTCGCCACCCTCTAGTAAAGGCACTTCTCTCTCTCTCTCTCTCTCTCTCGCAATTCAGATGTAATACCTAGCACAAATGTGTCACACATTTCATCCAAATGCTTGACAATTGCAATCCATTACTGAATATGCTGACTTACCTTCACTGGCTTCTTAAAGCTGTATGTTTAAAACACTGATGCTAACCTACAAACCTAAAATGTTGCAGCACCAAGGTACCTCCAGGGTCTTAATCAACCTCTTATCTGTGCCAATAGTCTTGTTCGACTTGATACTCCACCCAGAACTTAAGGAAAACAAGCATCAAGGCTCTTCTCTGCACTCGGACCCAAGTGGTGGAACGAGCTTCCCTTGTCTGTCTGAACTTCTTGGTGTCTTGCTGTCGTTAAAAAACACTTAAGCTGACCTCGATCACTTACTCTTTAGTGTAAAAAAAACTTTGCTTCTCTCAAGGTTTTCTACAGATTTGTATTTTTGAACAGTTGTTTACCTTAACTAAAGTGTTTACTGTGGAAGAACTTCTGTAAGTCGCTCTGCATACGAGCGTATGCCGAAAATGAAATGACTTGCAACCCCTCTACACCAATGAAGACATTTAACATGAGACAGCGCTGTAATCACTGACCTTGTGCTTTCCTGTGTCTGTGCACTTCTCTGTACACAGTGGAGAGCAGGACCTCTCGTGAAGGGGTTCAGGCCTCACGTTGTGCGGCTCACTCACATCAGGGGAAGAATTATAATGCTCTCCAGCAGACATTGTGTGACAATCCCTTAAGTCTTCCTTAGCCCACTGTTCCGATTGGTCTCGCTGTCTGTCTGATTGATTATTAAAGATTTTTTTTAGGGTTTTGCTCTTGGAGGTGTCAGGCCTGGGAAAGTATGGACAGTCATTCTTTTCTTATTTTTAGTTTTCCATAAGGTACTCTTAACCATCTTTAAAAGTCTGCCTCTTTTTCAGGAATGATCAATGACAGTACAGGTGCAATTTATGCTTTGTATGCTATTACATCAATATCTCTGTAGACCTCGAGGCAATCAGCTGTATGAGATTAAATTATCTGCTCTCTTGGACGCCAAATCCTGGTCCCGGGGTGCCTGGAGCTGTGCAGCACTCTTAATACCTGCTGAATCGTGTTTCAGTAATCTATCCAGAAGAGGGCACTTTTGAGTAACTCGTTGATTATTTTTTATGCCTTAAAACGGTTTAATCATAGGTCGATTAGGAATATATGATAAATTTAGTTACATAGTACCTGAGACATTGATGGGAGGCAAAGATGGAGGTGTTGCCATACTAGACGTCTTTTTTTTTACCAAGCAAATGCAGTACCAATGAAGCACTGTTTCTCATTTTTTATTCACTAGTTGTTTGTAAATTGATTGTTCTACAACTCCATCCATCTTTTGCCATCTCAATCTGGTCATGACCTCAGGCCTTTGTTCGCACACAGATTAGAGAGACAGATGGATGCTGTTATCTCAATCACATACAGTTTAGCACACAATAGGATGTATGGCTTCAGGGTGCTCGTGTGGCACAATGGTAAAATACAATAACCCAATATCGTTGAGTTGTTGGGCCTTAATTTCAGCTCTATTATTGATAAATCTACAGACGGGATTGTATGTCTGAGATCATATCATTATTTTATTATGGAACGTGTGATCCAGGTTAACACTGGTCGCCTGGGGACCAACCTAGCCACCAGGATGCACAAACCAGTGCAATGTAGGGCCGGTACTAAACCCTGATCAATAGAAGAGGAGTGCCAGGAATGACATCCAATGTAAAAAAAATCAATAATATGGACCATGTTGTAATTTATACAGTGAAGGTGACTGTAGTGGCTAGATGAATGGGATGAATGAGAATAAATGTAGTAGTAGTAGAAGTATAGCAGATATATACAATACTGATGTACTGGTGTAAGTAGTGCAATGACAGCATGTGCTAATTGAAAGGTGAGATAGATATTGGTGTTGTTTACTACTACTACTACTAATACAAATACTACTAATAATAAAGGTTGTTGATTGACCATGACAGTTTTATTAATTGCTTGTTTAGCACTGAGTGACGCACTGTTGCTCACCTGTGCTGATTAGCCAATGAGCTGAAGGACGGGGTGTGGCTTTTGAATGGAGTAAGAGGAGGAGAAGGAGGCGGGAGGAGGAGGTTGCCGGATTGGTTTAGTGAGCGACGGCTCATGCCGGATATCAGGACAGAATTGACGCTCTTTGGTGTTTTTATTTGAGTAAAGTGGGACGGCGTTTTATCTTCGGGCGTGTACGTGCAGAATTTATTCACGCCGTGAGGATACGGACTAAAAGGTTTTATTATATGGGACCGTTTGAACGTGTGTATTTTGAACCTGCTACACAGCGCGAGCGCGCTCGCGATCCTGCCCGACGCTGCCACTGCCGTCACGTTCAGAATAAACTCGAGTAAAGTTTCTCCTCTGAGAACATGTAGCGTTTCAACTTCACTTTTACTCGACGTTGTTTGGGAAGTAAAGTCGTACATGAAGCAAAACGGACGGAAATCTGCCGGTTGGATATGAATATCTTCTTCGTTTTCACTTTTTTTCTATTAAAATAGTAAAACCGTGTGCGCGCGCTCGAGCGTTGAGTCAACGCAGCAAGTTGCACGAGCTGTTTCATCTCTGTAGGTAAACACCGCCTGTTTGGAGCAACAGCACGATGTCGCACAGCTGAGACTGGACCTCAGAACAGCTTTCTTTTCGGACATTTTATTGAATTAAGCCCGGAGTGGACCATGAAGCTGACCACCTGTCTGCTTGCTGGACTTCTGGCGCTGTGGTTTCCTCTGCACTCATGGACAGCAGTTCTCAGTGATCATGAAGGTCAGTGCTTCACTTCCTAATTACCTGCTGCACACTGAAGTGCTGTATACACACTTGCATCCTTAAGGTATATCAATTAAACCTGGTTTTTCTTTTGCACATTTTATACATACATTCTGCAGCTTTTACCCATCAGCCCTTAAGCACATGGCAATGTTGACCTTTGTTTGGTGTAGACAGTGTCATTACAGGTCCAGCAGCTTTTGTTTATGACAGACTTTTGGTGGTTATTAAACTCCTAATCTTCTCCTTAGGTAAAATGAGTCCTGTGGAATAAAAATAAGACATCACTTAAAAAAAATCGGTTTTTAGTTTTGCAATTTCTGGGCGTGTGTTTAACCCAAATGATCTGTTTTAATCAACAGACTAGACTACGAATTATAATAGAATAGAAAAATACTTCTCATTTGGGTCAAACACATAAATAGAAATTGTAAATCTTAAAAAAAATCGTCTCTTT
>JAYDZG010000036.1:16048621-16062368 GCA_034509265.1 Microcambeva bendego
CAACAGGACTTCCAAACTCGCCCTTGCCACCGGTCGGCTGGGCACACCGGCACTGTAGCGCCAGTCCCAAGCCCGGATAAATAGTAAGTTTTCGTTAGATAGAAAGAGCAGATTCACATTTAATGATTGGTGTGAAATGTGACACTTTTAGAAGACTAGGTTAATAAAATTAGGCACATTAAAATTTCAGTAAAGTGATTTTAACAGAGCTTCATTTGTGTATAAAAAAACTCCTGGATACATTTTATTTTATGATTAGCTCACTCGACAAGTGTGTTAATGCATGTGTGTGTCACATGAGAAGAAATTCATTGATGTGACTAGACCTTGTGGACTGATCGGTGGATAAACACACACACAGCTCGCTTTTTTTTGAGCTGCTGTCTCGCTTGTCATCTGAAACACACACACACACACACAAAGGTTTCTGCTCATGTGCACTTGTATGTAAATGTGCACATGTATGTAAATCCAGGAGACACAGGAAATGCAGAAATGAAGCGTTTGAGTGGAAAATAAAAAGGCAAAGGTGGAATAAGATGGCGTGATATTAAACAGCATCGTTTATCCGATCATATCCTCTTCCTTGTGTGACGAGGAGTTAACCGAACTTACAATGTCCAGTGACGTCTATACAGTCAGTTTATATAGCAATGCACCAAAACATTTAGAAATAAGCTTCTATGAGTCTTCGCAGAGAGAATAAACTAAACAAAATAACAAGATGATGCTTATTTAATTATATTATTACATGTCTAAAGTGAGGTAAGATACAAACTCTTTTTGTCTCCTCGCTCTCCCTCACTGACCTTGCCCACATATAAACAAGCATGATGTCATGTCATCTGTATCATCTTTCCCCATTCACACTGTCTGAAAAATATAACCTGACCTTGTTTTGGCATTAAATGATGCATATGAGCTAAAAGATCAACATCGCTTTTATTTCAAGGTATTTACATGTGAATCTGCTAGGCAGCACAGAAGCACCTTTTGTCTGAACCCACCAATACACATGAGTGCAAAAGTATTGGAACATGTCAGTCACGCTTTGTTGTCCAAGTGCAAACATGTAAACCCTATAAAAAATGACCCAGACCACCCCACCTGGGGATCAAAACCTGGGATCTTCTTGCTTTAAGGTGACGGTGCTACCCACTTACTTACTGTGCCGCTCTTAATCCAGTAATGCCAAAAATAGCTATTTTACCCTACAAGTAGGATTGTTTGTAGTATTCTGTGCTGATTTGAGGAAAAAAAACTGTAATCTAATCACGAAACTCATTTGGCCTTCAAACACACATCACTTCAAACTGATTCTCCGTTAGTGTTAATAAAAGGGCCCAGATCAGTGGGGCTTGTTTCATTAGCCTGGCCTTGGGCTGGATCTCTACAGCACATCTTCAGTTTAAACACCATTAATTATTCACAGTATCAACACTTCACCACTAATGTAGTCAGTAAATCAACACCTCTGCTTCATCAGTTTTATGACTAAACAAAAAGTTATGCAAAATAACACTGATTCTGAGAATAACATTTACTGCACATGGCTTGATCGCTTTGCTCTGGAATGATTCCAGCAGCCTGCACTGAGCCCTGACTTGTCTTTAACCCCATGAAGAATCAGTCAGCGTTAATTGAAACATCAATGCAAGCAAGGATTTCTCTTCTACCATTTGTACCTGACCTCACAAATGAACTTTTTATTAAATGAGGTACAGATCCGTTACTCTCATGTTGAAAACTTGTGGCCAGCCCTGTAAAGGCTGGTGTAGCTACAAAGAAAAGGCCAACTCTATTCTCCATAATGCTTATGGGTCCAGAATAGGATGACCTCTAATATTATGGACAGTTGTCTATACACTGCTTTGTTATTTATGTTATTAAATATGTTTTTTTTTATTGACGTTAAACTCAATATTGCATTATTACTGTAAGATCAAACATCAAGCTTTAGATTTTTGTTACGGTGTAAAAACTGATTTATTTATCTGTTTTAGGGATGAACTTCAAGGACAGCAGGTCTTCATTTAAAGGTGTAGCTAACTTCAGCACATTCCTATTAGACACAAAGTCTGGGACGCTCTACCTGGGTGCACGAGATGCAATTATTGCCGTGGAAACTAACAACCTATCAAAATGGCAAAAGGTAAATCTTCTTTTGTACTGTTGTACTAAGCAAACATAAAGTCAGAGGCTAATATAGCAAGCAAAGAATTCCCTCCCAGGCTAATCACAAATATAAAGCAAAATTAGACATGGATCATTTCCATTGTATAAAAAAGTCATTTTCATTATGAGAAAATTAAACTCTTTCACTCGGTGATTGAACTGATCTGCTTTGTTCCGAAATAAAAGAGGACGGTGATTAGCAATTGCAAAATCACGTCTCAGTAAAGCGCATCACATTAAAGAGTCATCAGAGCTGGAAGACAATGAGACTAATCTGATGAAGGGGTTTCATTAGAAAGCTGGGCTTGTTCTTCAGTGACCTCATCTCTGCTGTTTGGTCTATTTCACTAAACAAATTACCCCCATCTACCTCTCTGACCATCTCTCATTTCTATTATGCCTGTGACTAGTGGTGTGGGCATTTGTATTAGTGTTAACCACATACGATGTAGGATATTCAGTCTACTCGGGCTAAGGTTTTGTTTTGTTGTGGCATTTTCCAACTGTATGTTAAACCCTATTTAATATTATATGATACATTTGAAGCAAAGAAAGAAATCTACCACGATTCACAATGAAACAGAACAGATATTTTATCACTTTAAAACTATGGACATTAATATCAAGCCCATTTAGCGACATATTTTAACTACGAACGTCAGCAAGAGATTTTCATTGAACATAAATACAGAATGTAATGTTAATTAAATAATCCAGATTTAGCAATATCTGACATCAGTGGTTCAGATTGGTGTCTGAGAAGTGAGGCTTTTATAATCTTATGATGTCAGATTACTGGTGCAGTGTCTACCGCACTAGTGGAACAGTGGTGAATTACACTGGCCTACCGGTCAGACATCTACAGACAGGATTGCCTGTGTGGGGTGGAGATAGCCAGACAGCCTAGCCAGTGGGAGGTCCACCTGTCAGTGGATAAAATAACATTTATTAAGCCAGAAGCGTATTTATTCAAGACCTGTCATGTTTTCCTGTCTCCGTGTTTTTAAGGCACCTAAAATTTTACTTTACTACTACTGCTCTTTCTAGATTTCCTGGACTGTTCCTGAGGAAAAGAGGAAATCCTGTGTGGCTAAAGGAAAGACAGAGGTGAGTGCTGTCACTTTGGGCTTGGATATATTTAAAGCTTTTGAGTGGTGCACGAAAAGTGTGTGTGTAAGAGCGTGTGCTTCAACCAGGTAGAACATTTTTGTTCCTGTATTTCAGAGTTTTAGCAGGCTTTAGCTTGCACTGGTTTGCCCTCTCAGTGGGAAGTTGCATATGGGCTCCTGGTGTGTATGAGTGGTAAAACAAAACAAAAAAGCCACAGTGGCCTGGTTATATCAAACATAGTGCTCTGTTGTGACGTCAGGGGAGCTCTGAATGACTGGCAGAAGGGGAAAAAAGCCCAGGGGTGGTAATTATGGTAATGATTACAGTTAGCAAATAAAAGACAAAGACTTACAAAGCACTCTTTATGAATTCATTTTAAAAACAATTTAAATATATGTAGCTTTTTATTTTAATACAGCTGATGGGGATCTGCATAACTGATCTGACATAGTTTTACGGCCGGATTGCCTTCCTGATCGAACCCTCCTGTTTATCCGGTTTATGCATCTTAGTGATTGGTGGCGATGCAGATTTTAGAACCGTCTCGAAGACTCTCAATGCTAGGCATCATGCATTAATAATTAATATATTATTAATTATCATCTACATCTTTCCTAATAATCTGTAAAGATGAAACGTTCATCATGAACATTTAGAATTCTCATCTGGCCTGTATGATGGAATGATTGATTATTAATAAAGCTGACTTTTCCTACCTGTATACCCACAGCATGTGACTTTAGAAATATGCTGATGACATTTAGGGCAGTAAATCCAGGTGTTACGCAAAGCTTTTATATAAATGTATTACACATATCAGACATTAACAGGCTACGTGTACGTGTGCTGTCGACTGCTGCTCAGTTTGTACTCTGCTGCCCCCTTCAGGCGGACTGCAATAACTACATTCGTCTGCTGGAGTTTTTGGACGATAGACGAATCTATGTCTGCGGCACCTACGCCTTCGACCCCCAGTGTGCCTTTGTGGTATGTACATACCCTGGTGTTCATCTTTTTACGACTAATAGAAACTGGTACTCTTCCACACCTACTAACAGATCAGATGGATTCTGCATGATAGTAACATATACTCGTCATGTGTTAAAATAACATGACAAGAGCTAAAGAAATATATACTGGTTATATGTCATTTTAGTATCGTGACCAAAACCAACTACTGCGTCCACTTATAGACCATTTTTGTAGTTAGATTGTGCTCTTTCACACTGTAAATTCATGTGACATTTACCAAACATATTTAAATGTCAAACCAGCAAGCTACATGAGGAAAATCCTCTACTTCTGGGATCAAATGATGGACAAAAGGCCACACAGCATCGCTGACAACTCAAACTCAATTGTAGCTTTATTTTCATGACAAATAAGGACATTTGTGTTCTTAATCACAGATTTAGAGGAAAGAAATAACAGTATGGTGATACATAGATTTTACAGAGCCAGTAATATTTTATGTATGTAGTAATGACAACAAATGCTGAAGTCATACACTTAATCGCTTATAGGGCCATTCAGTGTCTCCAATTACCCTGACTGCATGTTTTTGGACTGTGCGAGGACATGGGTACTCCTGGTGGAAACCCACACAGACACATGGAGAACATGTAATCTCACCTTGCTGTGAGGAGTCAGTGCCGCGCACTAAGCCACCGTGCCGTCCATTAACAAAGCTAGATGAGAAATGTTAACTTTACCAAGCATACCGTCACATGCAAAGTGACGTCCGTCATTCTTCTGCCAGGAAAGAACTAAACCCAAACCAAACACATTTCACACTTTCTGACCGCTGTGTTCTGTGACCAACTCATTTACTGTTTGTTGTGCAAATATGTCTATTCATAAACAAGATTTTGAATCATTGAAGCCTCGTGGTGAAAAAGTAATTTGGTCTTTCTGTTCTCATTCAGAATATCTCTACGTTTTCTCTGGAAACTGAGGATGGGAATGTGAAGATGGAGACGGGGAAAGGGAAATGTCCATTTGAGCCCAGTCAGCACTATACCGCAGTCATGGCAGGTATGAGACTTCCATTGCTGGGTTGGTTCTCATCATTCTTCATTATCTGCTCACATTATTTTTCAACGTTCACTGTCTTTTTAGGGGGGACTTTGTACACTGCTGCCACTAGTAACTTTCTGGGAACCCTATTCGACATTTCCAGGGCAACGGGCATCGAACAAGAGCGCATCCGGACTGAGCGATCCATCAACTGGCTCAGTGGTGAGACACACATGCAACAAACACACTCAGGCATGCATACACTCATTTAATAGAACTAATCACTACACTAGCACAATCTGGCACTGGCCGACTTTGGTTTCCTGATGTGTAGCTTTCACTCAGTGATCTGGGTCACCAGTTTTGTAGAACACACTTTGTTCTTCCTCTGCTATTAAGGCCTTTAGCCTTTCTCTGCTCCAGTTGGTAAAGGTCTTACCTCCAGCTCAGCATAACGGCAGGAAAAGAGCAGCACGTTCAATGACCTATAGATTGAAAAGAAAAGATACAATTTGAAGAAAACCTACACATTATTTATCGTAGTCTAGTGTTTAAGGTACTTGACGGTTGTCAGTTCAAACCTCACTACTGCTAAGTTGCCTCTTGGCTCTTGAGCATGGCCCTTAACCCGCATTGCTCAGACTGTATACTGTCACGACTGTAAGTACACCAAGTGTGTGTCATCACCTCCTTTCAAGATATAATGACACGTCAATCAGTAAAGGCACTGGTATTGGTGTGCTAGGCTACCGATCAACATTCATGTTCAGTGAATGGCCTTTCCCCAACTGTTGTCACAGAGTTGGAAGAATATAATCTATTTTAAAAAATGATGATTTCATTCATAGCAGTGTGTGTGGGTGAAGCCGAAAATAATAATGAGCAAGGATGTGTGTATATTGACATTATATCGAGTCCTGGTTAGAGTATAGACGACATCATTTATCTGTCATGTATACCTATAGAAATGAAATATAATGAAATTCTTCCTTCACATATCACCGCTTGCTTGAAAGCTGGAGACAGAGCACAGGGTCAGTTTTCCAGTTGATAGCACAAAGCTATACCCACTAGGCTACCTACTCTTACTACTCTAACAAATGTAGGCAAACGATCACTAAATTTCAAACCTCACCACTGCCAGGTTGCTGCTGTTGGGCCCTTGAGGAAGGTCCTTAACCGTCAATTGCTCAGACTGTATACTGTACTTTACAGTGGCTTTGGAGACAAATGTCTGCTAAATGCTGAAAATGTAAATAACCACAAACATTTGGCTATTAAGTGTATCTACAATGCCCCGCATGGATATAATTTGTTGCATAGTTTTAATGTGTTGCATTTCTGGCAGATTACGAGACTCCTTTAGAATCTATGGGAAATATTGAAAGAGTGTGTCGTTATTATTACAGATCCAGAATTTGTCAGCTCAGCATTTATTAAAGATGACGACAACAATCCAACAAGCGAGGATGACAAGATCTACTTTTTCTTTACCGAGGTTGCCAAAGAATACGACCTTTACACCAAAGTAAAAGTGCCCAGAGTAGCACGAGTTTGTAAGGTAGGAAGTTGAGCGTGTTGCTTTTACTCCCATCTTTATTTCTGTTACAATGTGCACAACAATGAAATGTCTACTTTGTTTCTCTCAGTCTGATATTGGGGGAATGAAGACCTTGCAGAGACGCTGGACGACGTTTCTGAAGGCTCAGTTGGTGTGTGAGGACCGAGCGAGCGGTCAGCGCTTTAACATTCTGACCGATGTCTTTACCAAACAGCACCGACCAGGAGACCCCAGCAGCACCCATTTCTACGGCATCTTCACATCACAGTGGTGAGCGGAGATCACTTGTCACCTTCAAAGTCTAAGTGTAGAGCCATTTGTGAAATATTTAAGCCTGTGTGTGTGTAGGGAAAGGGAGGCGATGTCTGCAGTGTGTGTTTATAGTCTGGATGAGATCATTAAGGTGATGAACGGGCCATTTAAAGAGCTGAAGAAGAGCTGTGAGAACTGGATGAACCCTGAACCAGTACCCACACCCAGACCAGGCCAGGTATACCCACAAACATTATACAGGTTTCAGTCAACAGGTCACCACGATCTGCTTTTTTATTATGGTTGGCTTTTAAAAATGTAATTCAGTTGCCTGTATTGATATTCGGCATTAAATTTCATTCTGATGATTGGTGTCAACCAGGTTTGTGCAGTCTGGACTAAAGCTGCCATTAAATTCTCAAGCAAGCTTCCAAATGTTCATCAGGAAGAGTAGACGCGTGGTTAGACTAAATACATGGCACATTTTCTAACGTTTGGGTATTTTAATGCAAGTTTTCTTGACTTATACAGAAATTTGAACCCTACATGCTGACAATAATCTGTTATAAACTCTTAGGTTCATAAAACAATCAAACAAAAATACAACATAATTTTGTCATGTCTGCACCTGATAACTATTTGTAGAGGATCATTTTAGCAGGTTTGTTTTAGCATTAACCAAAAAATAGCATTAAATGCACTTAGATTCATCTTCTTAAAATGTGACCTCATCTGCATTCTGTGCAATCCAAATTGAAATCTATACCAAGGTTAAAATGCACTACCTGATATTAATGTGTGATAACATTCCACCCTGTCCAGGATGTATACCTGTCTTCTAAACCATATAAAGATTAATCCCAACTGCTAGAGAGTTTTCTATATGTGGATAAAACTTCTGAAGCAGGAATAAAGAAGGTTCTTCTGTCTTTTCCTCTTTGCAGTGTCTGAATGCCGCTCTGAAAGCAGAGGGCTTTGATTCCTCTCTGAAGCTGCCTGATAAAGTACTGACATTCATGCGGGATCACCCTTTGATGGAGAACAGTGTGGTGTCGACGCCCCTGCTGGTTAGGAGTGGAGTTGCATACACTAAAGTTGCAGTCACTCAGACACACTTCACCGGTGCCAGCAGACTTAATGCTACTGTCCTGCATCTCGGAACAGGTGAGAAACACACTTGGGAGTAGATTCATCTGCCTGATATCATTCTGTTTTAAATAAATGGTTGTTTTTTTTTATGCATGGGAAGATCGTGGGGAGCTTCACAGGGTTGCTGTGGTGGGACAGAACGCCACTCTTCTGGAAGAAATCCCTCTTTTTCCCGCTTCAGAACCAGTCAACAATATCGTCCTGTACAAGGTTAAATAATTTGTATTTTTTTATATTTTAGTGATTAGACAAAACAAAACAGTTAATGTATGTGTTAGGTGTTCATGTCAGAGTTTGGTTACATTCATGACAGAACAGATCATTACTGATTACACAAGATACATCATTTCAAGCCACACTATGACTTTTTTGGGCAATGGGAGAAGAGCTGAGCTAATCTTCACACTATTATTCAGTCTCTTACACCAATATTCTCACTATAATTCTCTCCATTTAGTCAAAAAGCATTTTTATGGCTGGGCACTGACACACTACTGGAGTTTCTTCAACCAAAGTGTCTTTAAAATGTCTTCACCATGTCGAAGCATAGAATTACTTCAAAGCTGGAAGTTAATTTCTTTAATAGAATTGCTTTATTACACCCGTCAGCGGTTATTATGCCTGAAACACATCAATTCAAAACTAATTAGAAAGGGTGTCTCAATACTTTTGTCCATACTGTATGCTGAATGGTCAACTACGTGTCGCCCGTCTGTGTTTTAGTGCATTAACCAGACCCTCACAGTCTTGAATCTGAAGTAAGAATGAGCCACAATCTTAGATTTAATGTCATCGTTCTCACAGGATGAAGCTCTGGTTGGTACTCCTCTTTCTCTGTTGAGGTTGCCAGCAGAAGGATGCTCCATGTACCTCACTTGTGAAGTTTGTGCTCGTGCTCGTTCACTCGGCTGTGTGTGGAGAGAGAAAGTTGGAGCATGCGATCGAGTCGTGACCGAGTGAGTCCTTCACCCAGACACACACGACGCTGTTCATCTCGGTAATGATCTAATACTAACATTACTGCTGGGTTTCAGATCTGATGAAGTGCTAAAACCTGGAGACCTGGTGAGCCAGTGTGGCAGCGGTGAGGGTACGTTCCATTACAGCTTTAATTTGATCTATCAATACACTGTGACAGAAAACAGTTAACTTTATTAAACTATGTATTACATCATGGTTCTATTAATATTAGTGGTGCCTGGTAACACAAAACCTACCGGGGTTAAAAGTTTTGTTGTTGAAACGTACTTTACCTCATATATATTAAAGACAGTACAATTTGGTTTTGATAAGCTGTAAGTAGTAATAGTAAATGTTAGTCTCTATTTGTAATTCACTATTCAATCAACTTTGACAAAAACTGGATTTATCAAATGTGCATGTTTTAATAAGCTTTTTTACAATAATATAAGGGATCAGTTAATAGTGTAACCAATAATGTAATCATGTCATAACAACACACTAATGTCATTAGAGTTTGGTCAGCTTGCCATGTAAATAAGTGTTTTCTTATTCCTCTTCTCTTGGCTGCTCCCACTAGGGGTCGCCACAGCGAATTATGGTCTGCATCATTACCTTGTTATGGTGGGGTTTTTTTGTTGAAACCACTTTTCTATTTATCCGGGCTTGGGACAAGCACTACAATGCACTGCTTTGTGCACCCTAGTGGCTAGGTTCTGATATGACAATTGTAGTATCTTCAATTGCAATACAGTAATAAAATAAAATTTTTAGTTCCTGATATATTCTCTTATAATTGTTGGTAACAAGTGTGACTTAGTAGGTAGCACTACACAGCAAGAAGGTCCCGGGTTCGATTTCGAGGTGAGGTAAGCAGGGTCCTTTCTGTATGGAGTTGGAGATACAAAATTGTCCATGACCGTGTTTGATATAAACTTGTGAGCTGCTTAATTTTTAATTCCCGTCATGATTGTACAAGGGATAAAACATGATGTTAAAATCTTAACATACATAAAACATGGCTGCTTACATTTATGGTATATTTCTTTCTCTACCCGTAGATCGCTGCGCTCCAGTAAAAGTAGAGCTACATGTGGTAGAGGGTCTGCACGTGCTGTTACCCTGCGTTCACGTGTCACCCCGGCCCTGTCGCTGGCAGCACCCGGATCAGAGACACACCCGGCGCCATCACTCCGACCTGGAGGTGCGAGTCACGCAGGAAAGCAAGGGCACCTACACGTGCTACTGTGAGGAAGCCGGGCGGGACCAGCCGCCCTGTCGCAGGGCCGAATATGAACTCGTCCTGGATGAGCCGAGTGTAGGAAGCATTGCTAAGCTCGCAGGAAACCGTCAGTACATCTTCGGTTACATTCTCTTCTTCATCATGGGTTTCCTGGTATGCGGCGTATTCGTGTTCTTAGCTCGCAGGCGCCGGAATAGAAGAGGAGTCAGTCACTCTTCGTCGAGGTCCGAAAAGGGACGAGACCTGTTACCGTCTTCAGACACGCCCCAGTCTCCAAGCAGTGCCAGTCTGCTCTCAGAAGGGGTCGCGTTCGCGGAGAAGAGGAACGGGACCTTGAATGGCCACGGAGGTCACATGGTACATACGTGCATTTACACTAATGCAAGTGGCCTGAAGCTGCAGGATTCAGCGGTGAACCTGGCAGAGGAGATGGACGGGCGAGAGAGGGGCGGACCTGTAGGAGAGGAGGAGGGACTTGGAGAAATAGCAGGGCTCGGTGAAATAGGAGATGGACTAAAGGGATTGGAAGAAGAACTTGCTAAGCTACAGAAGATAAGAGGAGCTCCACTGGCACAATGTGAGGAGAGCTCCATCTAAAAGCGTGTACTTAAAACGAACCCGTGACCACGGAATTAATTCACCTACATTTTAAATTCCACCTGGTTATTTACTATGTAGCAACACTGGTGGAGTAAACAAATGAAGTACATGAAGACTGAAGGGAGCAAACACTCGTGCACTCATTTAAAGTACCGGTCTGATAAACTATCCTGAGGAGAGTCTAGAGCTTTCAGAGGTCGCCGTGTGTGGTTTGTTCTATTGTGTGGCTAGATGGCTAGAAGCAAGTGTGTCTTCTTGCCATTTCCAGCAGTCACACGCTTCATGGACTTTGTGCAGTATATGTGCATGTTTATTCTATTTCTGGGTTTCCAACTCAGCTTTGAGTTTATTCTCACGTATAAACCATAAAGCAGAACTTAAGGTTCGGTGAGCAAATATATTAAGGCCTAAAAAGCATGACGAAAGTTCGGCATCACTGGTGAGCCTTTAATATTAAGTATTTGTTTATTTATGTATAAACAATGCTGTAGCTCAACGATGCTCGTGCACTATACTAGAGAGACACTGTCTGATTGCCGAATTCGTGTTTCAGCTACAACAGTTGGAAATGCGTGTAGTGAATAAACACGAGAAACGATGCTTTAAAACCACAACAGTATAGGGTCGACCCTTTCCTGTTCAAGCGTGTGTCCCTGTGCACAATGTGGAAATGCCAGGGTCAAAAATTCCAGTGGCCTGTACAGAGACCATCATCTCAGTCTCACTGACCAGCTTTGGAATGAACTAGAACATGAATCGTGGCTTTCTTGACCAACATCAGTGCCCAGCCCCAAAAATGCTTTTCGGCCATTCATTATTGTAACTGGTGTGAATTTAAAAATCTTAATATTTAAAACTGACTAAAAAAAACTGCCTGGTAATTTTGAATTTGTTATTTAAAACGTTAAACTACTAATTTCTGCTACGGGAAATAAAATGTTACAATTTTCTAGGATGCACAAGCCAGTGCATGTAGCGCCGGTCCCAAGCCTGGATAAAGAGGAGGGTCGCATCAAAAATTATGCAAAATCAATAATGCGGATCACACTCAGCTGTGAGCTCTAAATAACAATCATTAAAACGCCAGTCTACATATATAGCCCTGGTATCCCAATTTCAAAAATGTTGAGTTATCCACATGGAATAGTTGGCTGAAGTTTCGATCAACAAGGGCAAACACCGAGTAGACATGCTTAGCTACTTAATGGACACTGAGCACCCCGGACTCACTATATAAGCATACAGAATGAAACTTCAAGCATACACAAATCTGCTAACAGAAGCTCATGTAGGTTAAAGTCCTAAATAAATAAATAATTGTGAAGGCATTATTCTAACTAGGCTCTCGAGCTATGCATTCCTCTATGATTTATTAATAATGCTGGACCATCATTAATATCTAATCTGAGTACATAAAGACTCATCCTAAGACTTTTAAGCATTATGGAGATGCTGTCTAAAATACTGCTGATGAGTAAAAGGAATATACAGACCTGTTCTACAGAGAACCAAAAGCTACTCTTAATCAGACTTGTTTTCAACTAGCCATAACCTGTCTGTTGTTATTGTTGTATATGTGTGTGTATGTTTTGGAATTTGTTTTTTTATATATATATAATATTTTCTCTCTGTTTAATAGTCTGAATGTTTGTCTAGTTTGAAGGAGTCACTGCCATTGATCATAGAATTGCCCTTCTTTTTAACATGATCATTAATGTAAGGGGAGAGTAACACTCAGGACTCAGGAATTTCTTTTGCCGCCGCGTATGCTACCCAGCAGAACAATCACAGGTACATAATTTATCATAAAAGATTTACAACAGTAACAATAAATCAATCATTCCTGAGTGGTACTTTCACTGGTGGTTCACTGTTAATAAGGAAATGTATTGTTCATTATTGTACAAATGTTATATTGTACAGTTTTATTTTTATAATTTATGAAATAAATGTACATTTGTTTTAAATTTATTTAATTTGTTTGTGTGAATGTCTATATTATTATTAGAATCCTATCACCATTCCACTGTACGTTCTGATCTCTTGTTCTCAAATGATTTGTGTGTGTTGTATAAATCGATCTTTCCCTTCCACAATGATTGACGCACCTGTCAAATCACCTGATTGATAATGTGGTTATAATGTGTATAGAATAATGTGCAAAGAATAGTTCAATTTCATTTCAAGTGAAACGCTACATTTTAAAAACTTGATTAAATATAATTACCAAAATGGTAACTTGGTAACCGGACTCTTAGAGTAAGTTATCTAACCAATCACGTTTTAGATCGCTCTTGGTCCTGACATAAACTGTAATAGTTTTGGTTATGAATAAAACCAACTGCCTTCTTTTTTTGGACCTACTCGGGTCCTCTTTAAATCTGAATGTGGTCAAATAAAATTAAAATTGTGAAATTACTTCCTACCAATAACAGGCAAGCTATTGACTAGAGGTACATCACTTGTTATCAGGAGATGGTTCAAGCTCCACCACTGGTTATAACCAATTGCTCAGACTAGCTATAATGCAATTCACTTTGATTGAAGGCATCTGGTAACAAACATGTCAATAACTAAGGTTAGTTGTAGCAGTATTCTCCATCAATACTAAACATGATCTTGATAATCTATTATTAACAGTTTTATCAGGGGAGAGCGCGAACGCAGTCCCCCACTACCAG
>JAYDZG010000036.1:16064703-16077130 GCA_034509265.1 Microcambeva bendego
AAACAGTAATTATTAGGTACTGAAAAAGATGTAACTGTAATTTAATTAATTTTACAATGTTTAGTGCAGTTTTTAATGAAGGGAAATTCTAACAAAGCTTAAACAATTCAAAAATATTAAAATTCAACAATGGTTCAGAATTCCCTTTTGCACTTGAACGGATTTCCAAAAACCTTTAAATGGCAACATGTTGTTTATTTCTCACTAAGTATTTATACTGCACTGCCTGAAGCTTTACAAGCGCAGATCTTATATACTACCTCCAATGTGCGGTCATGACGAAATCCCCACACACAAGCAGCCACTGACAGAGGAGAGGCGAAGAAGAGGGGCATAAAGACAAACAACCAGTAGTAGCTGGCACCCCTCTCAACCCTGTCACACACCAGCACTTCAAACATCAACAGCAGAATGTGGATGGCCACTGCTATTAACATCGCCTTGAACTCCACACCCATCCCTCCCTCAGCTCTGAGTGAGCACACAAACATTCACATTTGTATAAATAAGAATTGCAATAAACACAATCAATGTAGACTTAAAGTTAGGGTCACCTTTAGAAAAAAGAAAGCAGCAAGATTTTCTTTTATGTTATGTAACTCACCTGTAGTGGGGGTTGCAAGCCCACACACCGGTCCCAATGGAGGCTCCGATGACAACCATAAGTTTCCATAGCCAGATAGGTGTGAAAATAGCCCAGTAGCTAGCGTGAATAACTCCATCCAATTTTAGAGCCAACAACACAGAGAACAGCAAAAGCGAGACGTATATGAGGAACTTGCTGTGATAAAGAAAGAACAAAGTGAATCACTTAGACCTGTTAAATAATTATTCGGCCACTCGGTTAGACAGCAACAATACAATAAGAACAATCATATAGCACAAGTGAGGTGCAGTTACAGTTTAAATAACAGAGTCAGCATCTGATTCACTTTGAGTGACTTGATTAACAGCATCAAATGCGCTGGTTTGGGTATTAAAGAAAGGTTTTTCATGTCCAACAGCCAGTAAACTTAAAAAAATAATAGAAAAATGCATTAAGTGAAAGTTTGCCATGCTTAAAAAGCCAACCTCACCCCATTCCCTGTTTTGTTCTCAATGTAATCACTTCCTCTGACTGATGTAATTATTATTAGGTAGGGAGACTATTATATACCGTGTTTGGTCATTTTTGTTAGAGTGCCTGTATTTTTTATTAACCATATAGAGATGAACAGTACAACACAATTCTTTCGTCGCATATCACTGCTTATTTGGAAGTGCAGGGTCAGCTCTTAGGTGTCTTCGTGTCGCAACCCTCCTATTTATCCAAGTTTGGGACCTGCAAAGCACTGTGCATCCTATTGGCTAGGTACCTACAGGATAATTCAGTGTCTCCAATTAACTTGGTGGCATGTTTTTAGACTTTGGGAGGAACCCGGATTACCCAGAGGAAACCCACACGGACACGAGGAGAACATGCAAACTCCACACAGAAAGGACAAAGATCCACACAGAAAAGACCTGGGGATCAAGCCCAGGACATTTTTTGCTGTGCTATCTCATTTAATTACATACTACATATTATATAAGTATTCCTGAGGCAATAGAACAATGTATGGTCACATTAAGTTCCACTCCTGACTGGAACTAAACACCTAAGAATCACATTGATATGGAATGAAGGAAAAAAGGATTTCTGCCTCTACAAGACCACAATTCTTGGACTCAACCTACTCTCTGACAACACCCGTCTGGTATTGGTGATTATGTTCAGTTCAGTGTCTTTAACCCCTTATCCTAATTAGGGTCGGGGAGCCTATCCCAGCTCTTCAACGGGCGCAAGGCACATGGTAACACCCTGGATGGGGTGCCAGTCCATCGCAGGTACTGGTGCTTGTACAATAGTGTCAAAATTGGTATTGGCACAGTTTACTGACCTTTTCTCCTAATATTATAGTACAGCATGTTACAAAACACGTGATTTCAATCTTTCTCTAAGAACATGGCGATCGGTTCAGTGTACTATAACTTAGTACAGAGATCTGAAACCAAAATTTAAAGTCAGGTAATTTAGTGTGGGCACCACAGTGGCTAAGTGTGTAGAACTGTAACCTGGGTTCGATTCTCAGGCGGGGTGGTCCAGGTTCTTTCCCTGAGGACTTGGATGTTCTCTCAGTGTTCGTGTTGCCAGTCCAAAACATAGTCAGGTTAACTGGAGACACTAAATTTCGCGATTGGTGAATGTGTGTGTGTGTATGTAAGCGATTGAAAGTGGGCGAGTTAAATATGGCAGTGTGCATGTGCTTATAGTTAAAGGAATATAACACAACACGCAATTTTGTGCTAACGTGTTTGATTTGTCAAAAGTCTATGATTATTATGTTATTACATCATTAATTGCAGACAAGGTTTCCTGTTTCTTCTTAGATCAGTGAGTTAGCTAGCTACATGTCTAACATTAGCACGTTAAATACATGTTTTTTTTACTTACCTAGGATTAAAATCCTGAAACAATCCTTTTAAATTCATTATAATAAAAATGTAAATCAACACTACGAGACCATCGTTACAAATGTAAATAATAACTGCTGTCCACTGTCGGATAAACCATTGTTTTGAATAACGGTTTCCGTTTCCGATAAAATAAAATAAAAGTCCCGTTACAATGCAAAAGTCTTTATTTATTTTAATACTTATTAATAAATAAGAACGCAATTTTTGTATTGACCCAGAATAGTCATTTACATCATAAACAAACAAACGTACAGACACTTAATGAAATATTACTTGTAAAAAGGTAAAGGTACAAGGGTAAGATAGAAAACAGTACATATAAATAAAACACGCCCAGACTGACCAGCAGAGGATGGATGTGCCTAGACTATCTGCAATGTACAACTACTTTCCCTGTTTGAACCATTTTAAGACACTAGACAATAGCCATTGTCACCCTCCAGCTAATAGTGCCCCGCCATCTTCATTTTAAACAAAGTGTTCCTTTTCTTCTTACTGAACATAATGTGTTGAAATTGCTGTCTGAGGAGCACATACCTTACAGATACAGAACAAAGGCAGAAAACATGAAAATATTTCTTTAGGTGCACTAAAATATTAACAACGTTTTCTGGGCCATATTTAGGCTGTCAGTGTTCCATATTCATACACAGACAAGGACGATAAAAAGAGAAGTTAGATAACTTATATATAAATACTGCACAACATACTGGTACAAAACAGACTTACCTGGTCAAACCATAACAAATGAACATACATTCTAATGGTGTACATACACATTATGGAAAAAAACACATTTTACATAGCGAACACAAGTACAAAAGTAACATATAGTATGCAAACATAATGCAAAAAACATGATACTTAATATTTAATTAACCTATGTACAAAATGTTAATAGTTATGGTTATTAATGTAATGATCGATAAGAATCTGTACATTTGGGAAACCGATTCATATCGATGATTCTTTTAAGATAAATCAATATTCACTTCAAAGAGCAGGGGGCGCTGAGACAAAAATGAATCAATTTTTTTTGACATAGTTTTGCAGAAATAAAGACATTGTTTAAGCAATACTACTACTACTACTACTACTACTACTACTACTAATAATAATAATAATAATAATAACAATTCAGCTAATAATAATAATAATTGCAAATACTTAATTGTGCTTATTTTTTTCTAACAAGAAATAGTAAAAAGTAATAAATAATTTGTCTTCAATTTCATTAGGTTAAACAGGTTAAACCCAGTATTGTGAATCACAAAAAAACAGTAGTGTCTGTCAGGTCATTTCTGGTGGTAAAAGGTGTTTAATGTATTATCAATCTGAACCATTACTCATAAGGAATATAAAATAAATTAATGAAAATAAGTACAAAAAACATTAATAGTTGTAAACAATGGTGATCCAAAATTAGACTTAAAATTGAATGTAAACAGTGTTCTTAATGGACCAGCTCCAACTGGCTATCAGAGAAGGGTAGTACTCCACTGACATAGTAAGCAATGCCTAGAGAGAGCAGGGCGATGACCACTAACAGAAGCAGAACCCTCCAGAAACCCAGGTCCTCCACAAACTCTTGCCAGGTGGTACGAAAGCTGGACAGCACACTCTCACTGTTCTGCAGGTGGGGGTTCAATAGTGAATGGCTCTTCATTGCACTAGGAATTGACAAAGAAAAATTATTATTCTTAATGTAAACATCTTAAATAGTGAACAATAATCTGTAAACTCAATTGAATTCTTCAGTTTTGCAGTGGAGCTCTAAGGTTTAAGTTTACACTTCTTTAAAATGCATGCCACAAGGTTAAGCACTCTTACATAGACTGTTGTGAATACCAGTGTTTTAAGGGAGAACTCTGATTATTAACCACAAAACAGTAAACAAAGGGTAAACCGGGTTAGAAACAGCTAAAACAAAATGACAGTACCTGGATGAAACTTTTGATGAAAACTTGCATTTAAAAGTCACTTTTATCCTAACCATTCTTTAGTGAGACTACAATGCAGGAAATAGAAGGTAAATAACCTAGTTTTTCAACTTGATGGGAATATAAAAGCATTAGAACGTAGAACACTCTTTTTGACATCTGTGCTTTGCACACAGTGAAATTTGTCCTCCACATTTTAACCCGATCCATGTAGTGAAACACACACATACACACACTATAGAACAGTAGTGGTCAGTGAGCACGGCAGCCGTGGAACAGTTAGGGGTTGGGTGCCTTGCTCAAGGGCACTTCAGTCTTAACCTGTCGACTCTGGGAATCGAACCAGCAACTGTCTGATCACAAGATAACCACCTCTAACATATCTAATTACCAGCCCACGACTATGATCATTCCATGATATGGAATAGAAAAACAGAAGAAGAATGCCTTTATTTGTCATACAGCACAATACAGTCATTCCGCATATCAATGGAGCAGACATTGTTAAAGGTCTTGCACAAGAGCCCACAGTGTCTGCTTGGCAGAACCTGCATATAAAACTTTCAAGACAATCTTTCGAGCGATAGCCCAATGCTCTACTCACAAGGCTACAAGAATGGGACTAATCAAAATTTTATCACGGAAGTAATTCTTTTTGGAAACTGACCTCTCACTTACCTCTCATTTTCAGCCATGTGCATGGTTTCTAGTTTCAAGTGGGAACCCCTGTTAAAACCCTTCACTTCCTGCTCTTCCAAGCCCTCCAGAAGCCGAATGGCATCTTTGTTTACCCCTCTCCTCTTGGCCAGCACCAGAGGAGTCGACCCATTGTGATTACTGCTCAAACACAAAAACACATTAACTATTGTATCATATCACTTCCTCACTGATAAAAAACAAACAATTTCTACACACAGGCTTCTTAAGATGAAAGTTTTAAATTTCTCACCAAATGTCTATCTTGAGACCATTGGAAACAAGAAACTGAATGGTGTCCACATGTCCACACAGGTGCAGAGCAGTGTTGCCTTGATAATCAGTGGCTAGCAAATCTGCCCCAAACTTGTGTAAGAATCGACAGATGTCCACATTGCCACGCGCTGCCGCTAAGTGGAGGCCAGTGCGACCTCGGCTGTCGCGGATATTGGGGTCACAGCCCGTCTCCAGAAGGCGCCTGGCAAAGGGCAGGTCCCCTTCAATGCATGCCTGGAGTAATGGCACGTTAGTCTGTGACGTGTCACTGATGAAGACATAGGACATGTCGGAGTGGGTCTCTGAATATTCCAGTTTACCTAAAAGCCACAAAATCATAGGCGTTAAAACACTCAATCAACATTTTTATTATGTTTGTACAAATGTATTTTCCAAGTGTAGACAAAGTGTTATTTTTTTGAAAAGTTCTTTTAATTTCTTTAACCTTCCCCCCCCAAAATGCATTGGAATATTTGCCTATATATGTCGTGCACTTTAAGATCCTGCACATGGAGCAAAATGGATTGTAAAGACAAGCACCTAGTCAAATCGAAATTGTAACTCGGTGGCAGGTTTAGCATCATACCTGCAAGTTTATTAGAATTTATTTAGGAGTTAGAACCAGTAGAGAGGAAGTATACAGCAATCGGGTGAATTTGGATGCATGAAAAATAGGGAGAAAACCCCCTAATTCAAATCTGTGGGTCAAAGCAATAAAGCAATAGAACAGATAGATGAATGCATACCTACAACATTTAAACTATGAGTAACTACCAATAGACCAACATCAATGTAACAGGAATTGTCAAGCATGTTTTAAAAGGTGGTTCTAATGTTTTGGCTTGTCAGTGAACACATTTCAGTCATAGAGAATTATGATTTGCACAACTAAAATCTTGGCATATAAATTTCCCTTTAGTCCATGCACGTCAAGATCCTACCCGAGCATGCGCACATGTGTCAATAACATAAACATCTACCCACATGTGCTCCATACACTGAATTATAAAATATGCATCTATGAAGATGTGCTACCTTTAGTATATAATCAAATTGACATCTATTCGGATACTACTAATTATAATAATAACATACCTACCAAGTTTATTATAAGATATTGAGCTATCGATATGTCCTACCAGTTTAATAACATATCTATCAATTTATGCTAAAATAGTTTCTAATTTTTAAAGTTTAAATGTTAAATTAAAATTTTGTACTCTTTTTATATTTCTATTTTAATATAAATGTATATTTTGTATTGGCTGAGCAGTCATGAGACCCGGTTGTGACCACGTATGTGACAAATAAAACTTAAATCAACCTATAATTTATAATAAGATACAGATACATCTGTCTGAACTCTAGTTTTAATATAAATTAATTGATTAACTATTTATACATCTAAAAATATGTGCGACAAGGTAGAACCCTACACTACGTTAATTACGTCACTCAAACAGGAGTGAGAATAAATAAATGAATCCTACTTCACTGTATTGCCACATGGTAAATCAAAAACGTGTTGTATTTTAGATGTCGTTACATAATCAGGGCTTAGCTCCTGCTCTGCCACACAACTCTACTAATTGTATGATTTACATTACATACCAACAAAATGAAGTAATACTAAAATGTTATATTTACATTAGATTAGCTGAATCTAGATGTAGAATAATAAATACCAAAAACCAAGCCAACAAACTATATTTATTAACAACAAACGTATCATCGCAGTGCTCAGCTGAAATTATTTTTACCTGCTTTAAAAGACCAAAATAGATGAGAAATAGGGGTTTCGCAGTTTGTATCGCTGACGGCTGGTGTTTATTTTAGCGGCTGTAGTATTTTGTTTGATCTTTTGTCATTAAAACACAACATTGCCACCTACCGGAACGGAGGGTAGCCGGCGCTATTGTTGAGGTTTGTCATTTGCACATCAAGAGTACGGTACAGTTTGTGTTCAGAGACACTTGAGGAAATTTATTTGTGCAATTGCAGATAATGAAATCTGAACGGAAATAAGATGTTGAATTGTGCTTAACAGACACTTCAGTTATTTCTCAGGTTCCAAAAGAAGACTTAGTATGCCAATAGGCCTACTTAGTAGATGACTCTACCAAAAACATCAGTAGTAATGGTCAATAATAATTTCAGCTACAACTTCTGTGTCATTGAACCTTCCAACAAGACAATGATTCCAAGCCGTTTTGAAAGTCCACCAAAGCTTGGTTCCATAAGAAATCCAAGAACATTCTGAAGTAGCGGTCACAGACACATGACTCATCTCCAGAAACTGGCACGGCAAATCTTTGGTGGGATTTGAAGAATGTATTGGAAGCACGCAAACATTAGTGAATGAAATAATTCTAAGATTGGAATAAATGTGATGTTTTGTGTTCAATTTAGAAAAAAAACCACTTGTTATATGTGCTGAGCTCTTTAAAGAAATGTAAAAACATGCAATAGAGACATTAAAGTAATACATGATGCAAAAAGTAATCCATTTTAAGCATTTGTTTCAATACTTTATTTAGTAGTTATAACATACTGGAGTTCTGTTATGAAATGAAACAAGCCATACTTGAAATGCATGGCACCAGCTATGTGATATGCTTACACAGGGAAAAAGTTCACAATTTATTGTACATCAGTCTAAGAAAATTACAAACACATGTAAAATAATACAGTGATACGCATTTGTAAAAAAATGTTTTTTTTATCACTTGAAATTCACAAATAATTTCCTTATGTATTACAGTTTTCCGTTATTTATTCTGGGATGAGTCATCTCAACTGCTGTTCTTCCAAACATAAGACAAAGCCAAATTGGAATCTGTTACAACAGGTTGAACTTATGTGTGAAAGCTGTATGCTAGTATGTTAAGCCATATTAGCCCTTTGTGAGATAGATTGAGCTAATGGAATTATTTTAGAGGTATAATTAAGAGACTTGTTAAAGTCTTAAAGACTGATGTTGTATAGACATTAGGTATTAGGACTAATGTAGTTAATTAAGGATGGCCAGGTTATGAATTAGATGTTAAATGGTAGCAGCAAAAGAGCCACATTAGAAGACTTTGTTGTTATGGTGCCGACCATGCCATTGAACCGAAGTTCACAATTACAGATCCCTCCCATAGTGTTTAAGTGGTAAGTGACCTTAATAGGGATGATTTGTCACATTTGTGTTCCCCTGTGAAGCTGGGTTTTGCATTCAGTCCGGCGCTGCCATTTTCACATTTACTGGCATGCCTCACCCGCATGCAGTTGTCATGGCTGTTGTTAGGGACAGATCAGTATGACAGGGTCTCTCCCTAATCCTCAGACATGCCACTTACCTCTGGCCTTCCAGCCGTTCACTGCCAAACCCCATTGGAATATATTTTTCCAGTGAATGCAAAAGTGGCGGTGCTGGACTGAATGCCACTTAAGCCCAATTAAGGCTGCTTGCCACTTAAACCCTAAGGGGAGGGTGATCTGTAATGCCAACCATGCCGGAAGCTGAACTTTGATACTCCGAACTTTGGTACCTTAACATTTGTTTAACAGGTTTTCTTGATATTTACTTCAGTGCAATAAAAACATAGATTATATTACAATGTGTCAATAATTTTTTAAATAATATTGGGTGATGTCATGGTTAACACTGATTAAGTAATTAGCATCTGTGTCCAAATTCTGGATTGTATTTTAATGATCTGCAGTCTCAAATTCAGTGCTGTCCATCAGGTTTTTTTGGTAGTCACGAATATGTAACACAAACTATACGTAGATAAAAAACAAAATACACATGATTTTTTTTATAGCACCAAGAAAGAGAACTTAAGTCTCTTTTTCCAACCTTTAACAGCTGTATACTTTGTATACTCCCCTGGAATCAGCCTCAAAAAGCACCAAACAGACAGAGGTTTGTGAAAGTCATTCAGTCAAGACAGTCTCCTCTTTTAACTCTTTGAAAGTCCTCACTCAGAGAGCGATCCTGCCCAGACTACAGGATTTTCATGCAGACCTGACAGCGGCTGATCCGGCTACGGTACTGATCGCCCTTCAGCGTCTCAGACTCTGGACTCTGAATAAACTGCCCTTCAGGCCTTACAGTGGTAAGCCAGAAACTCTGTTTGTTGTTGAAGAAAAAGCAGGTGCCACGAGCGCCGTTGCATTCAATGAAAGGAGTGGCACGGAAATCTTCCAAGCACGAGCCTGGAGAAACCAGAGACTGACCACCTCCTTCAGCTCCTGCAGCGGTGTGCTAAGCAGAGGAGACACATGGTAATACACAGCTAATGTCACATTTAATGTCAAAGTTAGGTTGTGTAAAAATACAAGGTACTCTGTATTTAAAATCCAAATATCAAAGTGTGGCATGTCGATGTATTGATCATTTATGTACACTATATGGACAAAAGTATTTGGACTCCCCTCTTGCTTGCAGGTGTATTAGGTCCATTACATAAAGCAAATTATACACATTTTGGGAAAAGCTCATCCCTGTTCCAGCATTATTGAGCCCCTGTGCACAAAGTCTATAAAGATGTGGTCTATAACATGATGAAAAGTTTGGTTCGAAGAATCTCCAGTTTTGAAAAAACTTGCAACGAGCCCTGATTCAGTCCCTTTTATCAGCTGTGGAATGACCTGGAAGACTGTTTGAGGCTTTCTTGACCAACATCAGTGCACAGCAATTCAAATGCTCTAATGATTAATTCAGCACAGATTCTCACAGATAAACCGTAAAGAGTAGCTGAATGACCAATTCACTCTTTTCTGCATTTATATAACTATATAATTAGCCTGCATCAAGTGACTCTGTGTGTGTGTGTGTGTGAGAGAGAGAGAGTGAAAGAGAGACACAGAGAGAAAAAAAAGATGGTGTAAGAGTGTATATCCTACCATAAGGAAGGAGTATCCAATCCACAGGCTCCTCCACCCACGTGGACAGGGAGGAATGCTGGTATCTTGGCTGTGGACAGCTACTGCCTGAGAGGGAGCTTCACACACTGAACAACGGCTAATGTACTTGGTGATGTTCTGCCCTGCCACAGGCATCATGGGAATGGGTGCTGTTGTGGACAGCCAGTAAGACTTGTCATTGCGACTGGCATAGTAGCAGAGTTCATTGGCCGTGCAATACAGGAAGGGAATAGTGCTAAAACGAGGTAGACAAGATCCAGCCAATCCTATGAGAAAACAGAAAATAAAGTGAGAAAAAAGAGCAAAAAAAAAGGAAATTTAAAATAAGAATTACTGGCCTACGCATGTTATGCCAAATTACTAAATATTATACTAATATTTTAACCACATGATGTTGTTATAAATGTTTTTGTTAACTGTCTTACCAAGATCCTGGTTATGTGCCTTTTCCTGTCCCTCTACATAGAGCAGGCTGTACCCATCCCACAGTTTGCCCATACCTTGAGGGCACATTGGAACTAGGCTGGACTGACTGTGCTTCACAAGAGTATAGCCAATCCCACTGTCACGTGCTGGCAGACCAGGAGGACCTGGTGGACCTTGCTTACCAGGAAAGCCTAATGAAGAGATAATATAAAAATCAGCAGCAACTCAGAGATGGTTGTTAATCGATTTATAATTACCAAGTTTATTGAATAAATAAAAGTATCAGGAATGGGAAAGGGTCTATTTTTAAAAAACACTGCATAGATGCACAATGTGTTATAACAGTAGTACATGTTTAAATTTGAAACAGACTGAGCAAAATGGCATTTATGTTAGTGTTATAAAGTCCACTGATAACCAAGAGAAACACAAAGCTCATCACTAAAGAAACACCTTAATGGCATCTAACTCAATTGTGATACTGTTTGCAGACAATGAGTCAAAAGAAGGACTATAAAGTCACGGGCCTTGTAACATCTGAGATACAGTTTAATAGAATTTCACATAATGACCAATGATTTCTGCATTTTGGAGAGCAACTTTAATTTATCAGTCTGTAATTGGAAACTGTAAAAGTAAAAGAAACAGAATTAACTAGACCCTCCCTTTATGAATACTCTAAACCCCTTCATGGCTATAACTTGCCTGTTTAAATCCCATCACACAAGTTACAAGAGTAATAAGATCTTATTTAACCACCACAACTTTTAGCTCACCTTGGTTGCCAATAGGCCCTTGGAAACCTGAAGATCCAGGTTCTCCAATGGATCCAGGAAATCCAGGTGGACCTGATTGACCAGGTTTTCCCATTTGTCCCATCTTTCCTTTATAACCTGCAGATTTTACCAAAGACAAACAAGTTAATATTGATGAAATTAAAGGCACATTCCAAGTAATCAGTAATAGATTTCAAAATAATGTCAAGTTAAATAGCCTCATATGTAAATTCACCAAAATTATTTTACAAAGCAATTGAGTTATTACAATATGATGTATATGAAGTTCACCTGGACGTCCAGGAATGCCAGGGCGTCCTGATTCTCCCTCCTGACCAGAAGGACCTTTGTTTCCAAATGGACCAGGATCACCTTCGGGCGCGACCACATTTATTGGTGAGCTAGAAGTCCCTGGAAGTCCTTTGCTACCAGTATAACCTGAAATAAACCAAAAATTAAGACATAGGGTAAGAGAGCATTATTTGAGAAAATAAATGCAGAGGATGTTAACCAGCTTCCAGTATAAACATTTATGACATATTCTAAATAAACTGATTAAAGCATCAGGCAAACACAAATTAAACTTCTGACCAGATGCAAATGTATTTTATTGGCTGTGTAAGTATCCCCATAGGGGATCGTGGTCTGCACCAACATCTTGCCCGGGTATTTATGCAGGATGCCCTTCCTGACCCAACCTTCCCATTTTCTGTGATTGAAACTGGCACTATACTAAAACTAAATACTAAGACTAAAAGGGAAGCACTGGTCCGTAAAAACAGTCAGAAATTTGTTTTTTTCCAATGGGTGCCAAAACTTTTTGCATTTACATTTTTGACATTTACCAGACTTTTGTTTTCAAAGGGGCTTAAAGTAAACAGTCCAAGCAATTGAGGGTTAAGT
>JAYDZG010000036.1:16087747-16099785 GCA_034509265.1 Microcambeva bendego
CAAAATTGATTTTCTTTCTAAAATCAGAGCGTGCGGCTTATACTCAGGTGCGGTTTATAGGCCGGAATTTACGGTATGTGAAATATGGAAGTTAACAGTAGAATTCAGTGACACACTTTTTGAATTGTAATAAATGTACATCTTAAAGATTGGTCATCCTAAAAATCTCACAACTGTGAGAAAAACAATCTAAACAAGTGAGTTGATGGTGGTGGAGCTTAAACCAACAACAACTAGTTCAATAATAGTTGTCAAAGCGAGAGATGGAATAAGACAGTCCTCCTCCAATACATGTGAAAACACAGTCTATTTGTATGTATACATGACCATGATGTTGTCCCTGTATTTATCCACAACTCAAGCAGCTCATCCTATCCAGTCTTCTGTCTTTTAGACATGGCCAACAGTTTGTGTTAAGCTTCAGGAGATGGTGTTGCTGTGATGTTCTTAAACACATGTACAAACATAACACACACACACACACACCCCCACACACACCCACACACACACTCGTAGCTGCCTTCTCACCTGCAGGTCCAGTAAATCCAGGATTCCCAGGGGGTCCTTGAAGTCCAGGAATTGCTTCAAGCACCTCTCCTGGAGGACCTGGTGGTCCTTGAAATCCTGGAAAACCCCTTTCACCTCGTTGGCCCTTTATGCCTGGGAAACCACTGCGTCCATTGATACCTAAAAAAAAGAATGTCAATATTAATTTTCAGATATTATACAGACACATAGTCTGTATGGTATGCTTCTGATTGAAGTATTATGTCAAGTCAAAACCTACCAGGTCCACCTGGTAATCCAGGAGCGCCTGGTTGACCTTTGTCTCCAGGCTCTCCTGGTTGTCCTATAGGTCCACGGGTTCCTGAAGATGCTCCTAAGATTTCGCCTGCTGAACCTTTTGCTCCAGGAAAGCCAGGCTGCCCATTTCTCCCAGGAACACCAGGTGCACTAAGGCCTGGAACACCTGGTAAACCTGAATCTCCTCTAGGTCCAGGAAAGCCTGTAAAACCAATTCAGTATCATATTCTCATGATTTTATTGCAATTACCATTAGAAGCAGTTACATTTAAATTTCTTTCAGTGGTCAACAATGATCAGTCAATGTTTGTGCTGAAGATAATTCAACTATTTGATTTACATGTACCTGATGCTTTATTTAGAGGAACATACACTTGCTACCTTATACAATTAAAGGAAACATCTAATTACTTATCCTGTACCTTAACCACAAACTACACATTCTGTCACTTTTGTTATTTCAACAGAATCATACCTTGCTTTCCTGGTACACCTCCAGTGACTTGATCACCTCTTTCTCCTTTTAAACCATCAAATCCTGGCCGTCCACTTGCACCTACAGGACCAGACTGACCTTTTGGGCCTAACACACATAAACATAACAAATCAACACTTTTCACCTAAATGTCACATTCTTGGTCTTTTTTTTTTTAAATTAGGCACCTTTCTAGATTGATATCATTACCTGGTACTCCAGGTCGTCCAGGTGAACCAGAATCTCCACGTTCTCCTTGAAATATGCACGGTAGTGTTGATCCTGTGAAAACCCATTTGATCATTGGTAAAATATAAACACAGTCAAGCCACAGATAAGAGACACCAATAGTGAAAAATAACTATAAATGATTGTGTAGATACCCAATAAACAATTTGTTAAACAGTCCTAAATGCTATACTAGCAGAAACATATAACTGACAACTACTTTTAAAAAATGAACAATCTGGCCATTGATTTTTGAATGATGTAAATCAGAGAACAAAAACGTATTCCTGTTTTTGCTAAGTGTTTCCTGGTGGAACTGGATCAGCAGCAACAATGACCAGAAATTGCTGATCTAAAATGGAAAATGTACTAATTGTTTACCTTTGTTTTGTGACAGAAATGACCTCAATACAGACTAAAACATGAACTTGACCGATTTGTAAGAAGAGGATACCAAAAATCAGTTGGCTGGGCATTTTACAGCTCAGGTTCATTCTAATGGAGACAAACAATTAATGTGAATACAGAATTTTAAAGCCTAGAGTAGGAGTAAAATTGTACCTGAGTATGAAAAAAAACTCAAAAATTGATTCTATAGAAGCTTTTATTTGACTGAGGAATCGTGCACAGGTCTGGTCATTACATAGTATACAGTGCACCTATTTGACCTTGGCCATTTTGGAACTAACTCTCAAATAAAGCTCTTCAGACTAAACTTAAATTTAAGTACAGTAAGTCCCCTAATTAGAAACATAAATTCACTACATATGAACAAAGTTGTCCACAAGATAGTTTGCATGTCCGTCAAGGGGTCGCAACAGTAGCAATAGCAATAATTTTGATGTTTAATATACTTTAATTGCTTTCGGTACAGTACACGTTATTGAAGACGCTAACGATTGTGCCACCTTGTCCGATTGTTTTTAATGACACGATTCTAACATTAATGAAACGCGTTGTACAATTATCACTATCTAGTGCATTTAAATAACCTGACGTATACAATAAAGTGATGACTTAATAGAACCCTCACTAGTTAGACAGCTGTCCAGTTAGAGAGTAAGGAAGCGAGGCAGCTCACTATGTTTTTGAACACACCCCACGTATGCCAGCTGTGTCTTCTTATAGGTAAGATTAAAGATCTTCTTACTACGAATTATAAACTTTAGTTACTAGTACTGTAATTAGTTATTAGTACTGTAATTATAAACTACAGTATTATAAGCGTTATTTCATGTACAGTACTTGAAGGTTGTTCAAGCACATCAAAACCAACTGAAAAACCTGTTCGTAAGTAGAACGTCCAGAACCTGTTCGTAAGTAGGGGAGTTACTGTAGTAATAAATAATTACTAACTTTTTTTACACCAAACACCAATGTTTTTAGGCATCAAACAGCATACCACAGTTAATCACATGCACCAGGTTTAGTTATATCAGATAAGAGCTGGTACACCAAGGGTATACACATGTTGTATGCACTGGATAAGCTGAAGACACATATGCAGTGAAGCAAAGCAAGCAAATAGATTGAAGCAAACCAGCTGATAAAACCCAGAACAAATCTATAAATAAATAATTTTCTGACAAATATATATTTGTTTTCCCAACTGTCTGTGCTGCCTGCCTAGGTGATGTGGCTCAAGCTTACTCCAGAATATTCAACAGGTACCCCAACTATCCACTCAGTAAACCACATGTTTGAAGAAAACAGCTTAACCAAAAATGACGATGGCTGTAAAGTCAAGACTAGAGCTTGATGTCTCTGACCCAGTCATCACCCTAAAATGTTCTATACGCTACAACTCTTGACTTCTCACCTCCCTTTCCGAACAAGGCTTCATTAAGCCCCACCTGAGAACAGCTTTCACCTAGTCAGACAACATGCAAGGGTAAGAGAGATAGCAAGAGATGCGGTCAGTCAATCAGTGTTAACTGAAGCAGCATTAATTATAGCATGAGCATAAATATGATTATATTATTAGCAGTATTAAAGTAGTAAAACAGCAATTTTAAATAAACATTCCAACAAAGCAAAGCAAATATTCCATTGCACAGAGATATGGAAAGTGGAATAGATTTCAATTTGATTTTATTTCTAAAATTAGTCAATTAAGATTTATAAATATTGTTTATATTGTAATTTCCTTTTAGTTTTTTCACTCTCAATTTCTCAGTGAATGGATTAATCATCAATTAGGAAAAATGTTAGCACAGGCAGAATAAGAAAAGAAAATGGCATTTACACACATAAGAACACAGACATGCGCCACAACAAAATAGACTTATGAAAGTTGCAGTGGCTGCCTACAAGGTTTTCCATTGAAAATACTCAATGTGTGTGTTCTAACCATGTCATATTACACTATGTCCACAAGTTTAACAGTCCACTCTTTCTTAAATGAAACCAACTTTTATCATTGATGTCAATGCATTGGTATTATATGTAGTGTCAAATTCACAATATAACATTCTCTTATTCAGCTTATGTAAAATGTCTTGGTCCAACCCTCAATATACATCATACTAACACTAGCATTAAAATCTGACATGTTTTATCAGAACCAGAATTAACTTCAGCAGCAATTTGAGCTACACTAGCAAGTCTGTTTGATTAGATTACATGGGCCAGCCTTTGCTCTCCATGTGCATCCATGAGACTTGGTCACCCATGACCCTGTCACCATTTAACCACTATTCCTTCCTTGGTCTCATTTGGTTCACCCTAACTTAAGATTGCAAGACTTTATAACATCGACATCACATCTGTAATTCCAATTTGCTTATTTTACAAATTTTATTTTAAATACTTTTTGACACGTCCAGTCTTAAACCATCCTTAAACCCAAACACATTAAAGTTCCTTCAGTAAGTAGATAAGTATATGTTTGGTAAGTCAAGCATATAAAGATGTTTAGCTTAAAAACAGTACATGTATACATTTATGGTGCATATCACATGTATGCTTATATACATTACATTTTGTACCCACACTTTTATACTTATAAAGATTCAACAGCCATTTCGCCATGTTGCTCCATTTATCAGCTGTACTTCTATCAATTCATCATATCTAGGACTTACCTGGTGGTCCTGGAAGTCCTGGTGGCCCCGGGAGCCCAATTATACCAGGTTCACCTGGTAATCCTATAGAACCTCCGAGGCCTGGGAAACCAGCGCCAGGTTCCCCAACTGCACCAGGCTGCCCCTTTAATCCAGGCAATCCAGGAAGCCCTCTGTCACCAATGACCCCAAAACCAGGATCCCCCTATATTAAAAAAAATACAAAACACAATGGCTACTTGGGTAAAAAAAAAGCAGTGTAAAGTTCTCGGTTTAATATGCCAATTTTTATGTTTATTATTGGCTTGATGACTACCAGCCTAACCACCCACCAGTGGTCCTGGAGGCCCAGGGTAACCAGGGATTCCATCTCTTCCAGGTAGGCCGATGTCACCTGCAGGCCCAGGTGGCCCTGATCTGCCAATGTCACCCTTTTGTCCTTCAACAAAAGAGGGATTTCCCTTCTCACCCTTACGTCCGGTAAAGCCTTGTTCTCCCGGATAACCCTGGAAATATGCACAGTATGAGATGTAAATTAGCACAATGGCAGAAGAAGTAGTTATTCTAAAGCTTATAAATCATTTACGATTTTAGGTTAATACTTCATAAAATAGTGAAATATGTGTAAACAAATGTTAGATAATCATGTCTGTTCCATACCATACTAATGCAATGTTGACGTTATTGGTATTACAACTACTATACCATGGTGCTCAACCAACCGTATGTCCCTATTAACACCCTACTTTGTTTCGAATTTTTAAAACACTCTTTTTCACATTTAAGTAGTTAAGTATTTAACACAATCCATGCAGTGCAACACACACATACACACACTAGTGAACACACAATAGCAGGCAGTGAACAGACAAGCCCTGGAATAATAAATGAGTTATTATAACTGTTGACACTATTGTCCCTGCTTTATACGCATACAATCCACCTTTTCTGACTTAGATTAGCTGCTAGTTTTTAGCATCATGGTTAGTTCATTTTTTGGTCATGTTGATTACATTTGACCCCTGTTGTCCACGTTGTCCTGGAAATCCTGGGTCACCAAGCTCTCCTTTCTCCCCATTGACTCCTGCAATACCAGGAGGCCCTACAAATCCTGGAGGCCCCTGATCGCCAAACGTTTCTCCACCAAGACAATTACAATCTCCAGGTTCACCTAAAAGTACAGAGAGATTAAAATGACCTGTACACCCCATCAATTACAAACATTTTGTGCCCTTTGTTAAGCACACTGTCACTTACCAAAAGATCCTTTAAAACCCCTTTCTCCTGTTGGTCCTCTGTTTCCTTTCAGACCTTTGACGCCAACTTAAATTAATTTAAGAAAATAATAGAATTATTTATTTTTTTACACATGAATACAAATGTTCAAAGATTGGTTATTTAGATATCCATTTATTTACAAGATAACATTTATTGTGCTGCAGTACAATAATTTACATATTTACTTTACTTTGTGATAGGTTAGAATTGTTAGCATCATCAGATCATTACTGGGAAAAATTACATTTAAATATCTCAATATACATAGTTCAATTTCAAAATATAAGCGTACCCAAAAGCAGATGTTAGATCTTAGATATTAAAAAGTAGAGCTTTTGGTATAGTTTTTCACTGCACATATGACAATAGTCAATAAACCAAACTGGAACCTCCAGGGCTTCACTTTTTCACTATGGTGATAATAGTAGAAGAAACTGCATCATTTTTTCACCACAAAAAAGGCTTTGTTAAGTGAAACACCTTTGTTGATTTGACCAGTTTGCGTTTGCTGCTACTTACTACTACCAGTATGATAAGAATACTAAAGAATGTCTTTAGTAATTGCCTTATTCGGATTAAGGTCACAGTAGTCACATCTTGTTTGTGTGGCAAGTAAAAACATACAACGTTCTTCTTTCTTTTCCATCGTTCCAGCAGTTTTCGTTTACTTGTATGTAATGTTCTTGTTCTTTGTGCAGTGAAACCCTCCTTGAACATGCTTTAGCATAAGTGTCTATTAAGTGATCATCTGTTTTCAAGCCAGAAATAGACACCTACTGAAGCATGTTTTGTGAGATACACCGGTTAAGCCACATCTGTATATTATATAGATTTATTTTTGATTCATCTATAAATGATATCGATTCCACTTTGATTTACGCACACATCTATATATTATACAGAGTTATTAAGATTGAGAAGTTGTGAGATTGCTTGATTTAGGTGGGCTTTTAATGACAGTATTGATATGTAATATGCCCACTAAATACTTGATATCCTTGAATTATTTTACCTTCCGACACCACTCGGCATGGACCTTCTTCACCCACAGGAGAAAACAAAGTGCATCATTTAATTGTCCTTGACACCCAATATATAATTATCCAAAACTTATAACTGATAATCATTTCCAATACCACATGTTTAATGAGTTTTTATTTTAACGTGATAACTAACAACTGGAAGAGTTGTAAATACCAACCCTAACAGAAGGGCCTCTCCAGGACTCTCATTAATGATTGGCTTTGGAATTAACATGCATCGCTTTGACAATAGGCCAAAAACATTCTGTTGTAACAAGACTTTTCTGTGTGGTATTAAATAATCTGATAATACCCGTAATGGAATTTCATGAATAAAATATATTTAGTAAATGAAAAAAAAAAAGTTTCTAGGTTTTTCGAATAAAATAAGACTTTTACGTTCTGCAGCCAAATCTTTTCTAATTTCAATACACCTTCAACCAATCAATAAATAATCAGTCAACACTCACTTTGCTGACTTATGCCTGGAGTTCCAGGTAGGCCTGGGGGTCCGGGTAAACCTGTGCTTCCAGGAGGACCCTCAGGACCGTAGCTTGGCCGACCTGGGCTTCCTTTGTCACCCTTAGGTCCAGAAGAACCAGGAAATCCAGGCAAACCTGTATAATCTGTAAGAATATAATAAATAAATAAAATGTTTCAAAAATCAACTGATTGACTCACACTTCAATAATCTTATTATGGAACTTATAACTAAAAACATAACGTGTTCAAATCCATTAAATGTAAAGATTAGACAAAAATAAACTCAGGATAATAATAGTAAAAATGCATAATATTTCATTGACAATTATTTGAAGTAGGTGCAGCTTTCCAGGTCCTGACAATCATGAACCTTAATTACTGTCTGGATGATTGTATAAAGGATTATGCTATGTCTTAAAAAACACTGTGCCTCAAGCATAGTGCAGTTACTAAGCAGTAACAAATACAGTTTGCATGAGTAGCTACAGCGCTACTGTCAAGATACACTGCAAGCATAGATGCCACATGATTCAGTCAGTAATCTGTGGTAGTGAATTCAAGTTACTAGAGAGTGATTCATTTAACAATGTAACAAATCTTTAACAACTCAGTGTGTCTGCTCTTAATCTAAAGATTATGATAGATAAGCCGTTTAAATGCAACGATCATACAGCACAGAGAGGAACATCACCCAAACGAAAAAAGGTCATTTCTTAAGCAAAATACAAATCTTTTCCATCCAACTCAAAATTCCCTCATTTATTTTTTTAGCATGTCCTGAAGTATACTTTGTGTCCTACAAATCACTTTTCCCCTATGCTCATCAGGAGGGATTTCAGATTACCCTGAATAATGTCATTTGGTAATGGATTAGTTTAATATCTATATTAGCTAATGTACTCAGTTTTACACACTTTACGTTTGTAACAAAAATGTAATATTACACACCCCTTGTTTGTTAGTTTGTTCATTAGGATTTTCACTCTGGTTACCTTCATGACAGACACAGGGTATTTATTCTTCACACAAGATTCATCAAGATTGTATCAAACAAAGTTGTGGACAATTTTGTATCTCTAATTCACTTCACTTGCATGTTTTCGGACTGTGGGAGGAAACTGGAGCACCCGGAGTAAACCCATGTGAACACGGGGAGAACATGCAAACTCCACACAGAAAGGATCCGGACCACACACGTGGGGATCGAACACAGGACCTTCGGCGACAATGCTACCCACATAGCCACCATGCATACCTTTTAGATCAATCAGTGTCTGTCTAAAGGAAATAGCAAAAGAGAGACTTTTTCATTGGGACTGAGAAAATCAATGTTATGCTGTTATGGCATGCAAATTTGGTCTCACTGTAAAATATAATTTTAAATATAAATTTGCACCCCATTCTACACACTCTCTCATTAAATAGTCTCAAATTACATTGATTTAATAAAGTTTTTATTTCAAATGCATGGTGTATTGGTGGCAGTGTTGTCAGCAGCATAACACTGATTCTCAGCAGACCAGACATGAGTGCTATATCGAATAGATTCATCAGCCGCTCGATGCGTTTTGCCATTGGCGTATTTTTGACAGTGTTTTCTCACTTTTCGATTCATAATCTAGAAATAATTAATTGAAATGCGTAAATCTTTCATAGTATATTTTTGAAGCTGTATTCATATACAAATACATATTTATGAATATTCTTTTATGAGCCCTCACAAGTTTTTTTTGACAGCAATCTTACTCCATAGCCTAGAGGTTAGAGCGCCTGCCTCCCAGAAAACACCAAGAGTGTTTTCTGGGTCTCCTGGTCCATGGTCCCTGGTTCAAGTCTCGGCTTTGCCGTTCCAGTATTGTTAATGCCACGTAGCGCGCTGATCATTTTTAATTGTCATTTTGTTTTCTGATCTGCATCCTTGTGTCTACCTCCTCTCCCCGCATAACAAATATAAGATTTGTTAGTTATGTTGTCATTTGAAATATGTCTCCTATTAAACATATGTCACTTGACCCTCTCCAAATCTATGTTCTTAAAGTTGTAAGTTTAAATGTTGTCCAATTTGCAGAAGAAAAAAAAACAAACAGAACTGCTCATTTTGTGCATTCTAGAACATGGGTACACAATATGTTGATCCCACAGGGGTAGATTGCGCCTTATTCAAACATATTCACCGTTTCTTGAATTTGCAGTTTGCCTCCATCTAGTGGACATTTTGAGAAATGTAATTTATTAAAAGTAACAACAAAGGGCTTCATGTTCTTCCCATGGCTGCAGGGCTAGGTGTAGTTGCTGCTCTACATTGTACATGCGTGTGTACTGAGAAGATTAATCAATGTGTGATGTTTCACTGATTCAAAATCTTAAACTACACTATGCTGTAGAAAAAAAGTCAGGGTAGTAGATTATTGCTACCTTGGATATTGATTGAAGTTCCAGGTAGACCATCAAACCCAGGAATCCCTTGAGGACCCACGTCTCCTACTTGGCCGGGAAAGCCATCAAAACCTCGATCGCCTGGAGCTCCTGTGGAGAGCAGAAGAGGTTTCTTTGTAATTCATATCGAGGTACAGAAGTGTAAAAATCCCTTGGATGTGAATGTGTAGAGTGTTACATGTGAATGTGTGTAGAGTGTTTTGATAGCTACCTGGAATTGCTAGTCCTTGTCCAGAGGTATAGCCAGGAAGTCCTGGTTGACCTGGGTCTCCCCTGTAACCCTAAACCCCAGACACAGTCTTTAACCTTTAGCCACATGACACTAAAATGTATTACGCAGCTAAATCTCCTGATGTACTATTATTTTTTTACATTATGTAATGCTTGCTATAATATAAATCAAACTGATACTTTGTGAATTACTATTTTAAAGTTTAATTTAATTATTTTATCTGGATAGGGCAAAATCTTTATTTTGTATTTATACAATGTCAATAAAAATGACTTTTTTCTATAAATATTTCTATAGAATCTCCTGGAAAATACAATAATAATGGAAAATGCAAATGTTATTTTAAAACTGTAAAATTAATTAATTATGCTACAAATAAACTATCAATTGCTTCTTACTTACTTTAGGGCCTGGCTGTCCTGCAAATCCAGGAAGACCAGGGTCTCCAATAAACCCCTATAAAACATTTAAAGGTTATGCAACGTATTATTGTATATTTTGTACTGTATTAGTATTCTTTTTACTCACCGTGCGGCCATAGTCTCCAGGTCCTCCATTTAGACCAGAAGGACCCTAGAAAACAGAACAAAAGAGGTATTAAAACATTTATGATGTTCATGAATACTATAATCTTCTTAATGTAAAAAACTGCACTGATTAAAACAATTGACAAAACTTACCCTTGGACCTGGTAAACCAGGAATACCCTTCTCACCATATTCACCCTGAAAACCAAACATGTCCTACAAAGAAATACATTTCCATGTTGGAATTTCGTTCTCACACATTGTATTGATATCATAATATTTCTTAGATTTTGAAATAATAGTAATATTTTCACATAGGCAATTTTACACTGTCAAAAAGTACCATTCATCTCCAGAAACATTATCATGTGATTTAAATGATAAAAACTTTACACTAATGCATCATTGATTATGACTGATCAGAATGTGTTTTTGTAGTAACCTGCCAAATTATATTTACAGTGGAATAAACAAACATACACGTTGTAATTAATTATTTAGTTTTCATAACTTATGTACAGTTTTTCAGTTTACAGAATAAAAGATACTCCGCAGCAAGCTGTTACAGAGGAATAAATCATTTTGAAAGATCCCGTCTCCCTATCAAAATCATTACTTATTTACACAAAAGGTAAACAAATGCAGGAAATGCTCTGTTAGTAACTTACTGATTGTCCAGGAAGTCCTCGAGGCCCAAGTTCGCCAGCATGACCAACATCCCCCTAAGAAATATACGTACAAGGGAATCCAAATATGAAAATAAGAAAAGCCCATTTATCAAAGCTGTACAAGAAAACACATGAATGAATAACATTTACAATAAAATTGTACCTACATTCAAAACTTGCATTACTAATGTTACTGGGTAAATATATTTACTTTATTTAAAAATCACTATTGCCAGCACAGAGGTTTTATCATCCCGGATTTTAAACTGGGTGTTGCCGCTGGTCAGTTGGGCGCCATCTAGGGGGCTTATTTGGCAGTGCCTACAGCGCACTGGACAGAACCTTGATTTTCTGAATGTGGTTACTAAGGAGGAATGAATTTTTACACACATCAGGACAAGGGATAGTTGGACATATTTTGAGGAAACTGGGCAAACTGAAGCTTAGGATTGTAGGTATAAGGTTTTAAAAAGTGTGACCCCTGCTGGCATGATGGTGGATACAATGTAGAATTTATGTAAGAATTCATTTTTATGAATTGTTGTGCACTTCTCTCATGTCAATGGTTTGGGTATCAACCGGTTGTCAGCACAACCCTCTGTTCTATGCATCACCCTAACCTACCTTCTCTCCTTTATTAATTGTGCTTAGAGGTGGTGAGCCCAATGGAGCGGCGGGTGTACCCCTGGGTCCTGGAGGACCTGTGTCTCCCTGAGATCCATGAAACAAGAAGAGTAAAAATTAGAAGCTGACAAAAACACATGAGAGTACAGGGTAGGGTTGATTAACAACATTCACAAAGTTAAATTCCATTTTTCGATAG
>JAYDZG010000036.1:16166923-16179488 GCA_034509265.1 Microcambeva bendego
TAAATCAATTGTTTTATATTGCAACTGTAAACTTGACAAGTAACTGCAGTCATTTCAAATAATCACTGTTAGTTTAGGTAATTGTGATTAGGTGATTAGAATGATAAAAAGCTATGACAAGACCTTGGTGTACTTTTTTCGCTTAAATAAATATATGTGCATAATATATTGTATTGTATAAAGTACAAATACATGTGCAGGACCAAAGATAGTCATGCTACAAATGACTAATTGAAGTTCAGAAAGGCCATGATGTCAAGATAAAGTTGTTTTGTTGATTTTATTATTTATTTTTCATGTGCTTAACAACATCAACATATTAAGTGATGAAGACTAATTTGGACATTGTCTGGCACTGATAAACATATGATTATTTCCTCCTGTGTGAGCTCCTGATCAAAGTCGATGATCCATGGTGTGATGTACAGAACAGAGCCACCCTGTGCATCTGACCACCAAAAACTTTTCTAATAACACATAGCCTTTTTAGACACAACAGTTGTGTGTACAGGTAAGACATGCTGTATTTACCACTTATCTTCTAAAGCTATATCAACCATGCATATAGATCTGAATCTCGTATACTCGATCAAGCGTTTACAGATCTTAAAAGCGCACTTACTGCGTGTGTGAAGTCCAGCCACAGGACCACTGCAAGACCCCCAAACCTGCCAAAAATGCACAAGATTAACTCATGTATTATAAGCCTGGGATTTACAGACCTCCTCAGCTAAATGAGTGGCTCTCAAACTGCATGTATTTACCTAGAAAGCTACTTTGGAGCATCACATGACTTTTAACAGTAGTTTTTTCCAAAGACAAAATGATGAATCAAGTGCGATCAGGGGTTTTGGGAAATATCTGATGCCAATGGATTATAATAAAGTGCGCATCAGTGCTTCTGGATGCAGTTATACAACTTCAACCAGGTCTAACAAGCGAGTCACCTTCGTAATGGTTAGAGACTAACATTAACGCAGAGTAAAACGTTCAGGTACATACCACAGATTCATGGTGTAGATATAAATCAGGGAGTCTGTGTGTCGCGTCCCGCTCAGTCCACAGCAAGCCGCCGCGGGTTCAGCTTGTTCACCGCGCTTAAAGACTCATCTACTGCAAACACACACACACACACACCTTTACACACACTTCTCTCATTTTAATAACACACACAACACTTTTCCTGGTGGGATAGAAATGGCTGCGATAAAAATGCAGATTGCATTGATTTTTAGTAAATTATAGAAAGAGACAAAAGTCGTACTCACGAAACTTGGGTGCTGAAAGCTGGTCTGCCGCTTACCGACTCGATAGCGCTCACCCCAACACTGCGCTGTGCAGAGAGGGGCGGAGCTTAGAGCTGTCAATCACACCCCCTCACAAAGCGCGCAAACTCCTTACTACAGTGATAAAACAATTTCTCAACAAATCATGTCCTGAATCCTTCAACAAGTGTAATGCATGGACATAATAGAAAAGGACGAATCAATTCACTTCGTTTTAAATATCTGAAGAAAATTACTTATTGTATTTATATGTATAAGTTAACTTTGTGTCTTGATAAAACATATTTTGCCATATTTTAAGTCAGGTGCTTGCTGGATACAGTCCGTCAAAAAAAGAACATAAATTAAATTCGATTTTAAAAGTTTTATTAGTCCTTTTTATTGTTTCATTTTATTTATATAGCCTGAAAAGCACATCTTTGCTGGTTTCTTTTTAAGATTTTTGGCATAAATGATGCAATTAAAATTGTTTATATATAAAAGCAAGCATCATGTATGCATTTTATACAACATGAGTATTTAATGCTCAAGCAAGTCTCGTTCAAACTTGGTGTGATGGAATGCAGTCATATTAAGTAAACCATTGCCAAAACAGCATAAGAATTTTGCAGATGACTGTATGTAGTTGATTCGTTTACCTTGTGAATAATTAATAAAGCATTTGAGTAATTATTAAATAATGATTTGGCAAAACTAACTGCCTTTAGGTAAACATAAATGTTGAAAAGTACAAGAAACCATGCATTATTGTTTTGGGACTATTTTACGGAAACGCGAAGTGATCTAAAAGTAGCTCCTCCCAGCAAGTTAAGGCGCATTGAAGAGTTAAGGGCGCAGTTTGGCAGTAGCGGTCCTAAGTGGAGACCTTGTGGGATGAAGACGAGTGCGCAGTTAGTTATTTAAAAGTTTAGGACTAGATTAGAGTTTTAAAAGAATATGAAAAGTTCCACATACTCTCACGGTGCTGATTGTCGATGCTGAGAGGGTGGATTTTATAAAAAATGAATAAAAAGATAACAAGTCTGCTGAACTTGCTTCTTTTCATAAGTCTGTGTATAAGAGTTCAGGACAGTGAGTCGGCGGTAAGTACATGTACATACATCACTTCTGAAGAGTTAGTACTTCTTATAAGTATCCACATTTTAATTAGAATACGTTTAACATGTTCTATTGTCAGTTCCGCTCTGCATTGTGAAAGAAGCGCGCTAAAGATGCGGTTAATAAATAAAGATCGTTAGGCTTCCTTATTTTCGAACAAAACGATTTACACATGGGTATTTAACATTGCATTGCACTTAAGTGCAACTTTATAGGATTATACATTATTACGGTTATATACATGTTGTTGCACGTTGTAAGAAGTTTGCGGTGCGTCTGTTTCATAGCGCTCAGCAGCGCATCCTATTTCTTGAGTACATTGTGCAACATGTGCAAACATGCCGTCTATACTATTTTATTATTTCTGCTAATACCTGAACAGGGTCTTGATTGCTGTTGGTGTATAAATGTATGAACCGGCTTAGACAGTGGTGCAAATCTTCAGTTGACATTAAGAAGCAAAAAATAAAAAATAAAAAGCTAAAATGACGTTTCTATATATCAAGTACATCAGAAAAAGGGCATCAGATGTTTTTGTATGCTGCTAGGTTTACTTAAATAATTTTACCCCACAGTCACCATCACCGACATTTTCAAAGTGGACTTAAATGTTGTGTGTGTTGTGTACTTATCAGATCCACTGCAAAATATGTTAATCTATATCTTTTTTGTGGTAAATATGGGAAGAAAATGTTTCAATCATCATTAAAATCAATACTATTGCATGCATTAAAACTAGCAATAATAAATGAAATACATTGTGCTGATGTACTAAATAATGAGTTTGCAACTATACTACAGTATACAACAGTATTCATTAGTACTTAAAATAATGTACTCCTTGGAACTGGTTCAACACTTGGTTTAACTTTTAATTCATTGACAAGACTAATAATTTAGTTATTTTCCACATTGAGTGTAAGTCCAGAACATTATAACATTGAGCCTGACACTGACCTATTGACATTTTAGTTGTTTAATGGGGTCTGTTCCTGAATAATATCCTGGTAAGACACACATGCATTTTCTATCTGTTAGTATTATTCATTGAGAAAAGCATAGCCATCGGAAGTTTAGTGAGAAATAGAAAAATCTTTAGTAAATCAACTTAACACTGATGTGTCATGCAATGATCAAACAAGAACCGGTTAAAATAATTTACTAAACATTTTCAGAAATAAGTTAGCAGATTTTTTCAAATACTAATATAGTAGATAATGAGACTTGAGAATATACAGAAATGAGAGAAAACTTTTTATAAGTGCATCTGCTAAATGTGATAAACATCTTAGCATTCACATTTAAATCTGACTTAAATGCCACCCTTATAGTTCTAGTTCATGATTCATTTCTCAGTATAATCCTATAAAGCAATTGTTAATGTAACTGGTTTGGTATATGAAGGATGGCATTACAGGAACAGATAAAAATCTCAAACTTAAGTCTTGTGTCAGCTGCTGGTCCCTTTTGTTCAGCGTCTTAGTGACCACTCTGATATCCAGCTGACAGACTAGCCGACAGCAAGATTGACAGGGAGGACGTGCTTTGTAAGAAGGCATCTGTCTCCGGAGGCATGGGGCACCATTTAGCAGTTCACTTTACATGTTACTACGGATCAGTCTTTCATTTTTACTTTTCTGAAGAGGCATTTTAATGGGCTGGTCCAGTCAGAATATCTAATTTCAATGTGGCCCTTGCACATCATTGATCACTGTGACCTTTTCCAAATTCCTGGGGTTGTGTCTCATCTCGCTCTCTCTACCTCATAACTTATCATAGAGAAGTTTAAAGGCCTGTAGGCCTTTCTCCACCCCCTTCCCATTACTGAGAACTTGCAAGACCTTTAGGTCAGTTAATTGAGGGAACTTAACTTAGGACACTCTCTATTGTCTGTGCCACCTTTTAACCCTGACAGACCTTTAGAGAATGCATGTGTATTTTCAAGCAAAGTTAGTGTGTGCTTGTGTGACGTAAGCGTGTTATCAGGAAGACATTGTGAGGTGCCAGGTATTGTTCATACTCAGAGATACTTAGGGCTGTGTGCTGCCCCAAGAGGCCCCTCTGATCTGAAGAGGCATGTGAATGGATCAGGAGGGCAAAGTGTACATAACTGAACAATGCTAAATGTTCTGTGAAATTACAAATACATAATTTATGGGAGAGGCAGACATTTTTGATATTTTGAAGTACTACATTTAAAGAAATGTAATGAGTTTAGCAATATACTCTTTTGAAAATGTGCATAATTCACATTGCACAAACGCCAATTGGTTTGGATTTTCTTTGATGGTTCTCTAACTTAAAAGAGAACTCTAACTTTCCTATTGCTGACTGTATTTGTCCTAATAATAATAACTAATATAAACTAAATTAATGAAAAGAAATACATTGGGCAAATGACTAATGTGGTTGGTAAGTGTACAGTACATTTGTTAAAATAAACTATACACGTGTACAGTACAACTGAATTCTTTCTTTACAAATCCCAGCTTTTTTGGAAGCTTAGGACAGAGCACAGGGTAAGACATTGTGTGACACACTTGGAAGTTAAGGGTTGCTCAAGACCTTGCTCTAGGGCCTTGAATAGGGCCCAACAATGGCATCATGGTTGAACTGGGACTCTTGGGAATTTTAGTGTTTGTGTGTGTGTGTTTGAGCACTGGGGGCAAAATGGCAAAAATGGTACTAGGAGTAAAAACTAAGTAATAAAATAAAATAAAATGTTACCTGACAATCATATGAATTATTATATTAGTAAAAGTAAAGGTAGAAAAATGTATATGATGTAAGTCAATAATACTCATAACAATATGATATTGTTCTTAAGCCTTCCTCTGAACAGGACATTAATACAGTATTTTGTGTACAGTATGTTGTTCAGTTAAGCTGACAGAGCAGTATGTCTGTTCAGGAAAACCAAAGCTACAGGTGAATAATGGCATGTCTGTCAAAGTGCAATAAAGTTGTGTTTATTGGAATGCTTATATGATGAGAAAAAACAATATTGAACATCTCTCGTGACATCTACAGAGGCAAAACCCTAACCATCCCAGCCTGTGAGGATTATCCTGCAGTGTGGGAACATATGTTTTTTTTTGTGGAATGCTAAACTTCTTTACTTCAGTCCAGTGTGGAATGCACTCTTGTGATTTCAGCCCACTATCTCCAAAAACAACGCGACCTAGTGTGCCTGCAGAGTGCCAGCACATGATTTGAAATTCCACTTGTTCTATTGTTCATAAAAAAAGGTCATATACTTAAAGTTGGTGTAAAACCAAATGATTTATTTCCCAGAAATGTATTCATAATACGTTGTATTAAATAGTATTATAGACAAGCTCACATTATTGTCATGATAATATTTTCGAGTAAAATAAGACCCTTTATCTGGAATTCATTTAAATCCAAAAAGGGGATGAAAAGTTGCGCTGTGCTGATCCTTGTCAGCCAGGTGAAGGAGTTTGTCTGTAATGCACACCCAGTCGGTCTTTTTTCGAACCTGTCACGTATGAGAAACTCTGTGACCAGTCTAGTGTGTCTATGTTTTTTTTCTGAATGAACTTGTAATTGTTTGACCCAGGCCCATATGCACCTGCGTGAACATAAACGTGGGTACGTGTGTATGTTAGATCTGATTCTCACGTGTGCCGTCGATTTCAATCTCACCAAAGCATGTCTAGCCATAACATCCATTCAAAGTCCCATCCATGCTAGACTGATAGCAAGATCAAGAGTTGTACTTTTTGTCCTATTTGAATTTTTTTCTGTATGATGCTCTCGAATTAAATGCAATAAAAATCAATCAATTTTAAGAAGTATTTTAGCTTTTTCAAATCAATCTTTCACATACAATATAATCAAGGTAGAACAGTGATGGGGTAAAAAGCAACTAAATATGAAATGGATGTTCAAAAAGGTGGTGGGTAATATGAATTAAAAGATTGCATAACTAACCAGTTAACTGATGATAAAGAATGTTTGTTATAAATGAAATTTAAGATTTAGCCTAAATGCCCTCTAAATGCTTAAAATCAAATGCATTACACTCAAAAGCATTGAGTGCAGTTCTAATAAATCAAACTATTACATGAAGCTGTTTTGCATATGTCTGCTTCTACTCATGCACATTTAGATCTTTTATGTAAAATGTTTTTTTCTATTTCTTGATTTAAATGTTAAGCCTAGGATTTATTTTATTGATGCACATTTTCTCATGCATTCATAGTCTGTTTTCCACCGCTTGATACTAGTCAGGGTTGTAGTGGGTCCGACTCATTGGGTGAAAGGTGGGAAAAACAGTCTATTGCTCTTGTGTGACCAAGGCTTTAAGCTTCATTTAATGAAATAAATACATTTAAGGTTGTTTACACATAGTCTTAGCAGCCTCGTGTAACCTGAGTATGTTTGGAAGTTTAGTCCTCCATTTGTTTGTATGTGTGTTTGGTGTGAACTTCTTAAAGTGTGGTATGAATGGGCTATAAATGCCACTTAATGCCAGCATTTGGACAGTGATATATAATAGCCATCCAGTGTTTAGTTAGCTAATTACTCAGGTCTTTCACTCTCACCTCACCTCTAACTCTTCCTCTGCTCTCCATTTGTTCTTTTTCAAGCCTGTTTTGAATGTAATGTTGCAAACTGGCACACACACTTTTTGATGTAAAGAATTAGGGGTCATCAAACTGTGCATGTGGAATGTGTTTGAAAGAGAGGGAGGGCTCACACTGCTTCATCCTTTAAAGCAGTACTTCAGTGTATGTCTGTGTGTGTGAGGGGGGTCATTCGATTTAATTTGCTCATTTATTTGTGCTTTCTTGCAGAAAGTTTCTTGTTCTTGCATAACCACAAGTGAGTTAGTGTTTTAAGAGTCTGCTGCATCTAGCCTCTTATTTCAAACAAAGGAATGTAATGAACCCATTCTTTGTAGGTATTTTAGAGATGGAGAATTGTGGGTTTTTTTCTGTCATAGGTGCCTCTGTCTGCTCATTTTCCTCTTTTACACCTTGAACTATCTGTCTGCAAATCGGACACTTCTAGCATCTGATTGGCTGTCCTTGCATAAACATTGATCCCTGCACTTGACACAGTGTAATCAAAGGTAATGCAAAAGTGCCGGATGACTGAAGCTAAACATCACAGAAACAAATATTATTTCAAGAAAAGCAAAATATGTAAACCTGTCTAGAATTTTCTCAATGTGTGTGTAAGAATGTATCCAAGGTAGATGGAGTATTCTATTAGGTAGGCAGACTGATGAAAATGTGAAGCGGTCAGTGAATGGGTCAGTGTGTACCTATTAAAAGTTGGCACTCTGACTCAGATTGAGGTTGTATTTCCACCTTGTGTTAAATGTTCTTGAGATTATCTTGGGACTTAATGAAATCCTAATCAGATAGAAATGGTTGCTAAACACAACCCAGGAGTAGATATTTTAATCTAATAATGAAAAGAATAATAGTAAGTAATGACATTTATTTATTTATTTAGAACTGAAGTGCTTTACAAAGTAGCTCATACCACACAATCTAAAATAGACAAATATAATATCTAAACATAAAACATAGTATACAATTATAAAATACAGACAGTGAACCTGATACATTATCCAAAATCCTGTTTAAAAAGATAAGTCTTTAAATAATAATGATGATGATGATGATGATGATACCGAGCAAAATTGATCCGTTATCCTCTCATTTTACATCTTCTGCATTTTACAAGTGCCTTTATCCAAATCGACTTACATTACAATTACAGTATACAATCTGAATATGTGCTGCTCTGAAATCTGTAATCATCAATAGCTGCTAAAAAGACACTCCATTTATATTCAGTTATCTGCGAAGAGACTTCACATTGGAACCAGCATTGAGGAAAAACTGTTTAATAGAACTGGGCCCCAATTTTTTTTAACTCCATTAACTGTGAAAATTATTATTTGGAAGTCACTCTGCAAGAGTGATAATCCATGACAAGCTTTATATCTGCTTTGTGAACCTTATGAAGGCTCATAAGTAAAGCTTAAAATGTCATCTAGATGTTGAATCTTCAATCTGGTAGTTGTCTGCTCGGGCAGACCCTACTGTTTTGACTTAACATGCTTTACAAATATGATTTATTGGTGACTTACATTTTCATCACAATCCCTAATTATCTTTATTCTTACCATACAGTACAAAATAGATATTGGGACACTGCTGTAAAATACGTTAAACGCGTGTGAACATGGTTGGGAAAGGCACTTTACCTTTGGTACAATATGACTGTTCACCTGAGCACAAAGCAAGGTCAAAAGGCATGGATTGCCAAGATGTGCAAGGGTATCTTGTTTAACATAAGCTCCCTCAAAAAAAGAAATTCTCAACATATTCTGTAAAGCCTTCACAAAAAATGGTGGTAGCCTAGTGGTTAGAGCTTTGGGTTATCAACCAGATATCGGTGGTTCAAATCCAGGCTCTGCTATGCAGCCACTGTTTGGTCCTTGAGCAAAACCCTTAACATCGTCTTTTCCAGGGGCGCCGTACGATGGCTGACTCTGCTCTCTGACCCCAGCTTTTAAACAAACCAGGATATGCGAAGAAAGAAATTCATTGCCCTGTACATCTGTAAATGTGTAGTGACAAATAAAGTCATTCTTCTTCTAATGTCTGTTAAAGCCTCAAAAAGATGGTGCCATTGCCAGTACAGTATATTAATGCACATGATTTGAAACAGGGTGTCTGAAGTTCATTGTAAGGTGTCCTGATATTCTTGGCCACACAGTTATGTTGGACATCTTGTCCTGATCAATACAAAGAACAATTTCATATTGAAAATGAGAATTAAACACTATATTTTACTACATTTATTGTTCTTATGGGCTCATCTGAAAGTTTTTTTTGTATAATAGAGAGCCAAGTAGTGTTTTCTCACACACATTATAATACCTGTTTTCTGCTGTCTGGTTGTCTAGGCAGGTTTAGTCCAGGTAGTAATTACTTATTCCAATTCTGATGTGGTTGGGCGGTTCGTGTCTGGAGAATGGGCGTAATCAGAATCATGTTTATTTGTCATGTTAATTTACATTGAGACATTATCTTAAATTAAGGCAACTAAAACCTTATAGACCTGATTTTTGTAATATACACTTGTAAGACTAAAATATACGCCAACATAAGACTGGCAGGTTTAGAATAACCCATAAAGGTAGAATGCAGGAATATACAGCAATGCCATTCAGAGCACTCTCAAACAACGACAATAATCCAAAACATTCTGCCAGAATAAGTTTCTGCATGTCCATGAGTGACCGAGCCAAAGACCAGATTTGTAGACAAGGGGAATAGTATAGGAAACTACAAAGGTTTATATACAACCATTAAGCTCTTTACTGGGTACACTGACCTAATTCATTTATTTATTCATTGGATGTATGTAACCGCCACTTTATCATGGATAGGGTCGCAGTGGGTCTGATTCTTTGAGAGAAAAACAGGATTGTATTTAGTCCATAACAGGACATACACATACGCACAGCAGTTTAGCACTCCTTATAGGAGCAGTATAGTTTCTTTTTACAATCCTTATACTTTACCTGAAAATGCATTGATGGCTCTTGTTAGGTCTGAGTGCACGATGCCCTTGAATTAATCTTCATTGCATTTAAAAAAAATGTATGATCAAATGATAATGCGAGCAGCAGTGTTTGAATCAAAATGTCCAGACAGTTTTCTTTAAACTGATCACAATTCTCACTATTACGAAGAGACTAGAATAGTATTAGTCGTGAACCATGTTAAGTCACATGGTCTAATTAATGATCTAAAATGAATTAAAACTAAAACATTGTAGAAGTTCACCGGATTGTTAATGGAACATGAGGTTTGTAGGTTTAGGATTTAGGATTGACCTGCAGGTCTCAGCATGCACAAAATCCAGAAAATCTGATCTGTAACACAATGTCACGTGCTTCACACAGTTAAAAACAGACCCAGGATCAGCTCAAACTACTCCAAATCAGGAGTTCTGGTTGCCTCAAGCATGTGGGGACTGGCTGTACTGCCGCTGTGTGGTGAAGCACAGTTACTGCAGGCAGCACTCTAAAAAGTCATCGTCTATCAATATGCCAAACAAACTGATGTTAATATCTATGGTCCTAGTTTGATCAGTCTGCTAGTTAGATGTTTTCTAACATCGAAAAACCTAAAACCTTTAACATAACACAATTAATTTCCCTTTACCCCAAAGTAGTGGTTTAGTCTGATTATAAAAGCTCCTTATGACTGGCGAGTCAGGAGTTACCTCGAGCACAAGCTTTACATTCCTTCTCATAAAGATGCGTTCATCATTCATGTTTTTTAAGTGTACAGATAAAACTGCACAGGTTTTAGGAAAACAGGAAGAGTAACACTTTTTGGATATTTTTTAATCTTGTTTGGCCTTTCATCTCATGCATGTGGGGTTGCATGGCAAAGTCGGATTTTGTGTTTGATCATGCTTACTTTTGTAGAGGCATTATCAATCATACTGATCCCTCTTTCCTGAGCTAAAGATGTTTAAGTCTTTCCTTCCGACTTTGTTTGTCCATGAGATCAACAACCTCCATGTTTAGACAGTGTCTTCTGTGTTTAATCTGTTTCATGGCAGAGCTGTGTTGGTGGTCTTTACATTATGTTAAACTGTCAACAAATTCAAAATAAAGGTCTTACAGATGGTTGTATAGTATATACATATGTATATATACACACACACACACACACACACACACACACACACACACACACACACACACACACACACACACACACACGCGGTACTTTAGAAGTTTTCTTTTACATATTAGCCAGGTCAGTATTTTTCCAGGAATGTAATAGTCTTGGTAAACTTTAACATAGAGCCATTCAGGATCTTGTTGGAAACCTTGTCCAACAGTCAGTGGTTAAGTCACATAGTAAGTGGTAAGAAAGACAAAATAAAGGCGGAAGGGAGATGGCAAGAGAATTAAGAAAAACACAAAATCATTGAGACACATGGAGGCAGATAAAGGTCCCTGACCTTGACTCTAGAGTTTTTCCCGCTATACAAAGGGCTTCAACTGATCAGCTGCAGAAAATTAGACAACTATCCCACACCTTGAATGTAAACAGAAACAGAAACCATGTTGCTATCAGTCTATGCTGAGAAAATAGAGCTTTTTGGTGGTGTGTGAGAACTGCAGATGTCCAGCTGCTATCAACTTCCAAACAAATAACTATGTTTTACAGCACATTACAGCACAACTTACAGCACATATCTTTGTAGCCATACATACATCAGCCATACACCACCTTCATGATAGCTCGTGGTGTATTTGTAGACACCAGGAAGTTTAAAAAGCACTGCTGAGATTCCCTAACACATAATACAACCATTAACATGATTAACAATGGTCTGTAAAAATGGAAAAATGTAATATTTCAGGCCAATAAACCTTACATTTACTCTATTTAACCACACAACTCCTATTATGTAGTTACAATTCTGCAACAGATTTTAAAAGATTGAAAATGGTCATTTAGAAGCATGGGTTTCTAGCTTGCATAATTTCGGCATAAGTCACTACAAAGTGTGTATAATTGCAGGTATTTTTAATAAATGTGATTTTGCTGAACATGTAACCAATCACACAAACCTCTATTCAGCAAACAGTGACAGTTACGGTTCTGTAGATGAGAGATTCTGGATTTTCATATCACAATGTGGTGATACCAGCAGACAAATACACTTGACAAACAATACACACTGTGGTGATTATCTAACATTATTCCGAGCTAGCTGAGGATGTGAATAGTTTAAGAATTGTGATAAATGGTTGGGTATTAATATTTTCATTAACATATTTAACAGTCAAAGTTTAAATAATTGTACCTAACTGCTTCAATCAGGCATCCATGCTGAGAGGCAAAGGACCAGAGCATTGGTGGTTGCTAGGATTTGTAGTCTTTGGTCTGTACCATTTTGAATGCATCTGTGTGAAATGCAGTAATTGGTTTAGTCCAATACTATTTAAAGAGCATACCTGGCTCATTACCTTTGGTCATGATGAAGATATAATGGTAGTTCACAATGTAAGTTTAGCCTAGCCCCAAGTTTAGCCTAGCCCCAAGTTTAGCCTAGCCCCAAGTTTAGCCTAGCCCCAAGTTTAGCCTAGCCCCAAGTTTAGC
>JAYDZG010000036.1:16227017-16242289 GCA_034509265.1 Microcambeva bendego
GTGGAGAAAGCAATGGCAAACTACTCCACTATCATTGCCGAAATACTTCATGGATCGATGATCCATCAAGTGACCGACTAATCGGATAATCATCATCATAGTGTCACCACATTTTTTCATACTGAACTATTAATCCCTTTTTAATACCTGAAACTTAACTTTTGTTCATTTTAGTGGAATGTGTTTGTCTATAGGACTCAAATGAGCGTAAATCCATTTTTTATGAATAATTAATGCAGAACTTCGTGCAACTCCTAAGGGAACTGTATGTGCTATAGGCTTTCAGCCAAGCACTTAATAGAAAAAGTAAACAGTATCTACAAATCAAAGTAGAATGAAATCATGAAGGATGCAGTCTGTGATGTCGGTTGAGGTTATTTAATGCTTTAATGAAATACAATCAGTATAGTCAAGCAGTTCTTGTTGTCCAGAGAGAATGGAGTTCACTAGTGTTTTCAGATTTGTTTTAGCGCAGCGCCCTTACTTACACACACACACACACACACACACACACACACACACACACACTGTAGTTTTATTAATGCTACTGTCGCACAACCCCAAATAAACAAAATGAGACACTTATAGGTCCAAAGGGTCTTAAAAGTATTTTACACTTCTGAGATCTTAAGGCAATGAAGTATTAATGAAGGAATTTAAAGAAATAAGAGGGAGAGAGAGAGAGAGAGAGAGAGAGAGAGAGAGAGAGAACGTACCTTACACTAATATTAACCTCAATATCCACGAAGAAATACTTTGGCTTAAGGTTTTTCTAAACAGTTTTAAAAAGTTAAGATTTTGACACATTTCTATAATAGGAATATGGCAACATTTGGTCCCTATTAACCCCCCCCCCCTTTCACACACACAAACAGGAATCAAAAACAAAAGTCTGCACAGCCGACCAAGTTACATTACCACATTTTTATTGCAATAGCTCTATTGAAAGCAAAAAACAACTGATAAATATAAACACTATGCAATGCTCCAAAATGTGTCTGCTATCGCTCATGTTTCCAACCAGAAGAAAAAAATAACATGAAAAACAACAGTATGTACAATGATCGCATCCACAAATGCTTGTTAAAGGTTTTCGACTCCCTCTTGTTTTTTCCCTTTCACTCCATGACAGAGTAACTGAACACACACACACACACAATAAAATCATAACCAAACCAAGCTTTTTCACCTTTATCCTTAAGATTGCATTGTTCAACATTCATTTTATACACAGCAGCAAATAAAATACAACTGTAACAAAACAAAACGGCAAGAAATGCCTTTAATCTTGAGTAACACCATAAACTCACTCAAACTGAGATTCCGAAAATGATTAACACATTTCAAACAATTTTAGAGATCAAATTAGCTATTATTACAACAATCTTGCATATTAATGTCACACCGATGTGCTTTTAATAGAAATTGTATCATTGCTCATTTAAAGGCTTTCTAATTAGTACGCAATTTGGTAAAACTTGGTAAAATCATTAAACTGCAACAGCAAAAATATTTAACTAAGCAAGCACAAGAACAAGTAGAGTTTTTTGCCAGATGTTCTGCTGTTCTGATTTTTTTTGGGGGGAGGGAAGTGTAGGTTGGCTAGGGAGCTTTTACATTTAAACCAATAAACACACATTTACTCCTGTAGGTGTGTCTTTTTACAGACGGAGTCGATTGTTAAGACACAAGGCCCAAGTTGGTTTAAAACCACACAACTCTGTAAATGATCATCTAACAAGACAATCCTCTTTAGTACCCAATGTTTCTGAAATACAGATCAATTTAGTGTTGTACCAAAAATAATAATGTCACAATGCTTTTATTATGACCTCTTGTACCTTAAAAATGTACCTGGGTTAAGGTCGCCTTGTGTTTTCAAAAGACAATCTGAAGCTAATCTGTGCTTTTTTTTTTTAAAAAAAAGACAAGATTCTAATATAAAAGGGTGAAGGGGACGAGCTCCCTTGACCAGAAGGGACTGAAATGAAATCTTGAACAACATTTAAATGTACATTCACATTTTAACTATCAGTACCAACAATTGTATAACAACATACCATGAAAATAGCTCTATTATTATTTTTTCATATTTTTATAACAAGCATCAAGTGAAATGTATCACATTTGGTTTGGTTATAGCAAACGCACTGAAATTAGGGACCTTTAACAATATCGCCCCTAACAAATTGAAAAATGGGTCACTATAAAGTACCATGTAGCTCATTCTCTCACTTCTGCACTATCGTAAAAATGTCGACACAGACTACATTTAATTACAATAGTAAGGCAAAGATTAAGACTTCATTCTGTACCACAATGCCCACTGGGCATCTACTTAAAGCATGGCACATCATGTATGTACAATACTGTTTAAAAAAAAAAAAAAAAAGAAGAAAAAAAAAACCATTTTGCTGGCTGAGAGCAAGTAACTGAAGGAACAACCACCTACATTTTAAAGTATGTGCTGATTTGGATGAGTTATGAACAAGTGTACATGTACACATGCTTTCTGATCAGATCCCTGACCCCCGGTTACACCTGGTTGTTTGGTGCATCGTATCTGGATTATGCTGGTTGGCCCAAAACTCCACATACGCTACAGTCTGAAAGTATACTATTAGGGATGATGATTGGCCTTGGACAGGCTAGCTTTAGCTTGTTAATGACTCCAATTTTAGACATTCTCTTGTTAGAGAAAGTCCAGCGACATCATTTTTTTGTCTTAATCAAATATATGTTCTGGATTAAGCAGACATATCCAGGGTGACTTATATTTGTGATGACATACAACTGAGGGCCTTGCTCAGGGTCCCAGTGGTGGACCTGTGGAGGTGTTAAGGCATGAACCAGCGACCTACTGATAACTAGTCTAGTACTTTAACCACTGACAGGAATTACTGGAATACCAAAATGACTTTATTTTGCAACATCAGAATTTAAAAATTGTTAAAAATAGTGGATTTAAAATTGTACAGACCAAACGCAGCCTTCACAACAGTCTATTCTGATGCATTATATAATAATCTGACAACAATGTAGGAAAATATTGAAATTATTTTAAAGATCATTTATAACAAATATTTTATTACTGACAATTAATATTTAAAAAGCTCAAACGCATCACAGGTCGTTTTGAATTTGATTGGAAATGTGTCACATGAGATTTGCTATATCTATAACCTGAGTTTGCCACGAAGGATCTTCAAGTCGCCGCACTTCTATATTCTGCTCGAAGGAGAAGTAATTGGTCGTGTTTTAAGGGGAAGATTTTATGCTCATGGCATAAAGTGGTATGACGCAGAGAAAAATGCATCCCAAAGAAAGATGGTTGTAGAAATGTGATGTCATTTCTTTTTAGAATTCTTTAACAAAGGTGCAGAAACATTTTTAATGGGAGCTTGATTCGCTGATGACAGTCAATGAAAGGAAGGAGAGCCTCCGTGACTCAGAAAAAGAGAAATAAGCCTTCGTTAATGCCAGAATACATGTTGATTGCTTTATCTTGCAAGATGAACATTGACTTTTCAAATGTGCCTACGTCTGAATGATAAAGCAGCTGCAGATAATTATTGTCAATTTGTTTATTTTATTTCATGCACCATTATTTTTATGGCGTATCCTTGTGCAGGCATAATTCTGATACTCCAAACATCTGAAAGAACCAGGTGTAAACCGATACTCAGCCTAATTTTCCATGCTAGTTTTAGTATTCTGTGTTAACAGTAAAATTAGTGTGTATGACTTCTTTCTTGGGTGGTACTTTCTGTAAGGCAACTCCAGGAGCTGTGTGCAGTCGTGTCGATTACAGTTATGCTATGTATGTACGACCCTTCGCTGGCCCTACTAGTGCTAACAGACTGGAGAAGATCTCATCTGGCATTTTGTTTAGTCCCAGAATAGACACTTCCTCTTTTCTTTTTCTCGCTCCTCCCACTCCTGTCCATCCTGCATATTTGGTAGAGAAGAGACAAGAGGGGAGAGCAGGACTCAGATAGTACAGTCGGTCTCGGTCACGTGTAAAGAATGCACAGCACGTCCCACCTGGGGGCCCAGCACTGGGTCAGTGTAGCTAAGTAACAAAGTGGCGGACATAGAAATGATTGAAATACGACCGATGCAGCCGTTTCCATGCAAAACACACAAGCTCTGAGTGCAAACTGAAAACATCTAAACCTGCAGACGGAAAGCACAAGCCTAAACTTACAGATGAACCCTGAAAACCTGTACATTCAGTGTTTCTGTCCAGCAAAATAAAAAGAGGAACCTAGTAGGACATGTATCTGAAACCAGGATCAAATTAATGTGATTGAATCAGTAACGCTTGTAAACACTGAGTACCTGTCTGGATGAGATGGCTGACTACTGGATTTGTTGTAATCTCTGCGTACCAGTAAGCGGACCTCCGTTGTTCCGCACAATGAAAAAAAATCAAAATAAAATCAGAAAAAAATGAAAGCATCAAATACATACACTAGTGACCCAAATAATAATAATAATGCTCGTTTAAGAAGGATAAATTCGAAGAGAGGACAAAAGGTGTATAAGCTGGAGGTCCCTGAAGTCGATGTGCAGGGTGTTAGCTGGCTCTTCCATTCAAAGGCATCAAAGCTCCAGTTCACTCTGTATTAAAAAAAGAAAGAAAACCAAAAGGAGAAATGGTTAGTATAGGAACATTTCCATCTTCAGCATTCACCTGGTGTTTTAGTTCAGTGGAGAGTGGATGTGTTCGAAAACCTAGTAAGCTTCCTGACATAGATGTATTTTACATCATCCTACATACTCCTGAGAAGAGGACTGTTTAAATTCTTGGATAAAGCAGAGACTTGGCTTACAAATGAAATCGATTCCAACGAGTTTGGTCAAACACACACTCAAAAATTAAAATTAAAAGCTATATTTTGAAGTGGTCTCTTATTATGACGAAACAGATTAACAGTTTTCAGTACATGAAGGGAGATGTGTTGGTCTGATCTCATGAAACTAACTGTGTTAGCTTAGTAAGGTAATCAAAGCCAGCAACCTACTAATACTGTATCTTAACCTGCTGAGCTACCCTGCCTAGTGAGAACAAACAAGGAAATCTTGACATAATAAAGCTTGACTTGAGTGATCAAATCAACACTACCGCTTGCATCAGTGACAGTATTGGTGGAGTCTTCTCATGCAAAACAAAAATGGCTCATGACAAAGTCATCCATCGAGATGCAAGAAGATTAAAATAGGAAGTGGGTTAATGACACTTTATTACTTTAATCAAAGGGCACATTAAGTCTTATCAAAGAGCTACAAAAACAAGCAATTACAGGATTAGAAATCATGGGCTTGGTATTTATTTTACAGCTCATTAGTTGTCACGCCGAGTCTTTTCTACCCACAATGCCACTTATCTCATTTAAAGTTGAACAACAGCTCGGGGATTTGTGAAACAGTAAGAATCAAGTCTGAGCTTCGAATTTGACTGTCATAAAAACAATGAGCTTACTGCCGGGGCTATGAAAGGGTCAGACGCAAACTGAGAGCTGAACTTTTAGCGCAGCAGCAAGCTGTAAACACAGAGCAATCAAAGCTCTAAATCTGTGTGTTGTAATGCAGCAGCAAGGAAAGCGACTCCGTCTCACTTCACAGGAAACAATGGCTCAACTGGGTCTCATGTAAATGCAGCCTAACAGCAGAGTATTACCACATCATATGTAAATGTAAAAAACAATATAAGGCAACTTCGAGGGTTCCAGGTTCCAAACAATGGAGGGTTGAATAATGGATGAATGCAGTGTATGTTAAACCCAAAGCATTTCCATCAGTAAACTAGTACAAACCTGCAACCACATAAAAGTTCCACAGACACTTAAACGAAGCTCAGAAGAAGCCGTGTAAGGGTGGTATACTTAACGGCATTAAACACCCACTTACAGACCTTGCTGTTTGGCACCAGGATATGGAATATATTAAAAATGGATTCCTTTTCTCTATGAACCATCCCAGACCAAAACCACCAGTGACCAGCCTGGCACAATCACTGTAGACACCTGCAGTGCTTCTGACTTCGAGGGTGTGTTCGAAGACCTAGTGCACTCTGTACGTAGACGGCATTTTACATTATCCTATGAGCCCCTGAGAAATAGTTTGAAATCCTAGATGTCTTATAATGCTTCATAGTAGGGATGTAACAATACACTCGATTCACAATGTGATACGATTCACATCACTGGGTTCACGACACGATTTCGTCTTTCTTTTATTGTGTAAAAAAAATCCCAAACTTAAATTGAAGACAAATGATGCCTCGTTAAGTTCCCTTTTACTATTATTATTATTAATATGAAATAAAATTCTGCCAAATAATGGAGCACGTTTCTCTTATTGTGTAAAACAAATAAAAATAAATGATAGGATCCCACAATACCAATACTTTTTCTCATTCCAAGTACGAGTACCCGGAGAACCCGGAGTACACGAGTACACTACAGTTTTAACAATGACTAAATATATTACTTAATATTGCAATACCACGACCACAATAAGTACTTTTTATTTTCTGGCTCCTTAACTTTTAACAAGCTGTTCAAAAACATGGATCTTTATTCTTTTTGAGTCAGTCGGAGGTCCTGATGAATAAAATATTAATATCAGTGATGAATGATCATACAAATGTTATTTCTTATGAATTTGTCCTTATACTACTAGCGCTGATCACGCTGCGTTTTCTCTGTAGCTCAGTTACGTCTCTCTCCGCTTTTAGGAGAGTGAATCTGAGTGTGTTTTCTGATTTGATACTCAAATTTTCCCTTTTACTGAGGCGAAGCAAATTGGGTGAATTACAGCCATCAAAAACTGAAAATATAGAATGCAAATATTTACTTTGGCTCCCAGAGGCGCGACTGTGAGCCGTTCAATACAATCGGATCAGTCACGAATGACCATCGCTATTCCACAGCGTGCTCTCTGGTACAAGCTTCTATTCGGTATGTTTATGAAAGAGTTTTTATATTATTATTATTATTATTGTACTGTGGTAGATTTTTACCAGCATTGTCTATTTAAGCTTCTCTGTTGGTCACCCTGAAAAGTTTACAGAAGTCGCAATTACAGATTCTGGTCCGTGAATTATGTTCTCCCATTTCCATTGTAATTATATTCATAATAAAGTTAAAACATATATTTTAGTACATATTTAATTCCATAATGGACAACCGCATTACTCACATATGCTAAAATATTTCCAAACAGCTGACATTGCTCCTTCACCAACCTGCTCAAGCTTACATTGGTGTACAGTGGTATCAGTACCGGTATAGAGTAATTTTTTGGAGGACGAGTACCAGTGGAAGCCGATACTGGTATCAGTGCATCCCCTATTAAAAAAGTGTCAGTGCATTCTGCTGTTTAAAGTGAAAATTGATTCATCCCAAAGGAGTTATCAATTTAAATCGTTAGCAACATGCATCATGTTTAACCTGTGAGTCATAACATCCCTACTCCCAGTAAAATATATTAAATTATGTCTGAACTGAAGAACGAAGGAACATCTGATGCTTTCTTAGCCATGCTTCAAATGTGGTCTCAGAGGCAAAAAATATGTAGTGTGAACTAAGCATAAAGAAATTTTGGTGTAAGGAGCACAGAACCTGGACCCCTAAGTAGTAAAATGAATCAATAAAAAGGCTTTTACAAGTTATTTATTACGTTAGATATGTTTGTAAGCCGCTAATGGATGTTTTCAGACCACAATGTATGCTGTCAGATTAAGCCCATCAGGGATTCGTAATGGCATGCATGGCATCTGGTGCAAATCAACACCAGTCTTGTGATTACTTTGTGTGGATATAATACAGCTAGCAAAAACAAAACAGGACAGACAGCCAGGGAATTTGCCAACCAGAAAAGCTGGGTCTGTCCTGACAAGGTGTAGAAACTCCAATGGTCTGCAGGAAGACCCAACTTAAATCCCATTAACATTTTATAAGATGAACTGGACAGCTGATGAACCAGACCTTCCAGTGGAATCAATGTCAGCCCTCATAAATGCTAGTTTAACTAAATGGAATTAAATATTTAATTGAAAGAGTATATTAAAGATTATGGTCAGCTGTTGTCATATTTTGTCTCAATGTGCAGAAGGTCATTTAATCAACAGTTGAGTAAAGTCAATCACCTTCCACGGTCTGACCATTTTTTTGAAACAGTTTTAAACCATTAAGGCTGGACTGGAGTTCTGGAGATTTTATTTTGTCCCAGCATCTTAGACCTTACCATACCTTTGCTCATCCCCCTCTCTCTGGTGTTTTACTGGACAGTGGGGTAAGGTAGTGAACTGCCTTGACCCCAGCACGGTAAAGCGCTGCTGTTGATTGTCAGACCAAACAATAGATACATTTACAAAACACGAGTGATTTAAATGTTAGCCAGTGATGGCCTAGAGCGAGAGGAATGCTGCTAGTCTATTTTGTGGGGGAAAGGCAGCTTTGTTGAGGCCCAATTGGTCAGTGAGATCATTCTGGCACATATCACAGCACCTTCAGTGGTCACCGTCGATCAGCATAACAAAATCACAAAAAGTGGGTATATGGAAGATACAAAGCCCATAAAAGGACCTGTGCTGCAGGTGCTGGCTTGTATGACTTTGCACAATACCTGGATACCACAACAGGAAGTACACACTGATAAGAGAAAACATAAAAATCACCCCCTTAAAATGGGCAGGACAAAATACACATAATGAACTATTTACTTCATCCAAATCAGGTTTCCATCAGAAATAAATTTGCCACTTTCTGTAAAATTTAGGAACAGTGCATGCTTACAACCCTCATCAATCTGAGGCAACACTGACAATTACATGTTCTGTAAACAAATAAATGATTTGCAGAGGTACTCTAACCATAAAAAGTCTGGGAACCACTTCTCTAGATATCCTTTTCATCTTCTGAAAAAAAAAAAAATGTCTAGCAGTCGTCAGCCACCCGTACTATGATGTAACCACAGCAGTGAAATAAACAAGACCCAAGTTGACCACACTCCCCAAACACTTTAGAAAAGTGGACAGAGGTTCTGAATGGCTGAACACCTACGTCACCACTCCTAGTTTCCACTCCGCTAGTTTCCAGTGCATCACCACATAGCATCGGCAGACACGATGAGTACATTATGGTGCCGTGCCACAATAGCTTGGCATCGTGACCACACTCCCGCTATGCGGTTTGTGTATCAGAACCTATTTTAGGCAGGGGTTGTTTTTTTCACCCCCACTAGCGGTACTGGGATTACCCCAGACCCTCGCTGGACCACGATGAAGGTCAAACTGAGTGAGGAAAGGTCCTACCTTCACAGTGATTTTGAGAAAAGGTTAAAGGTGTGGGGTGGCAGAAAACTTAATGTGAGATTAAAAAGGGATTTAAATATATTTATATAGGACTGAAGATGGATGTCTATATTTTAAAATGTACCCAAGCTGCACAAAATATTTCTTAGTGAAGTCGTAAACCCTTCAAATTAAAGTGAACACTTAATTCTGGTGATGCTGGAGGGTACACGCCTAAATCTGGCAGCACTCTGGGAAAGGAAGGAACACACGCTAGGCAGGGTGAGAGTCATACACGAGACATTACACACTTAAATTAAGAGCTGGTGACATTTTAGGACAAGCCACCAACAAGCCAGAGGGTCATGTAACTTCAAAGGGTTTTCCATTAATTAACTAATGCAATTTATTTGTTTTCTAGAATGTTTATTTTGATCACTTTACATTTGGGATTTGGAATTTTTTGGTCACCAATTATTAGTCTCCACAGGCCCCCGTGACCCTGATTGGATAAGAAGTTAAGAAAGGGTGCGAGTGAGTTATGAGAGTCATTTGATCAAAGGGGAACTCGCCCTTAGGGACTATTTCGAGCAGCCAATTCACTTTCTATATGTGAAATCAACAAATCTGAAAACAAAAAATGACATTTAACTATAAAGTTAGGCTGTGGTGTGTGTTGTAGCTTGCATTTATTTTATCATTTAATGTATGTGTAATTTAATGACTCATGAAATGTGGCACTGTTCCTTAAAACGTGAGATCTTTAATTTTTGAAAGTCCTTCTTTTTGTTATGTTTCTGGCATTTGTGACCATATAAGAATCAGCCATTTAAAATACATTGGCAACAACTTTGGCAGCTTGGTGATGGCTAGAGTCAACGAAAAACTCAATCAATAGTCCAGTGCCTTTGTGCAAAATCAGCCAGTTCTAGTACTACTGGTGAGTACAGCATTTAAGCCAGTGTTTGTGCACTGGTCTTTTGGTTTGATCAAGGGTATAACCCTGGACAAATCTTAAACGATTAAGATCAGGCTAAGAGCAGGTTAAGAGAGCTACACCTACTCCTGAGATGCTCAGTGCTTTAGCAGGACATAATTAAGTCAATTTACAAGCCGAATGTCTGAACTGATGATCTGATAAGTATCTAGTCGTTCTCTCTCCAGCTCTTCCCACCTTTCCTGTTCTCTATAATGGATCTAAATTTCCGGCTCTCCGAGTAAGAAAAAAAAAGTCCCTAAGGTATGAACGTGCAACTTAAGATCTCTCTAAAAAAACTGTCTCGTTGTGCAGTATTACATCAATTTTATACTTTCCACTATCAAAACAGTAAAAGAATGCTTTATAATTTTCAAAACGGGCTAAACCGTGCAGAGTAGGACAATTTTACTTCTTACTGTTTGTGGATAATGTAACCTTATATGCATTCTGCTCAAGAGAGACTGTAAATTCATTTTTCATTCCCTCACGTTGTCAGTCATGAAGTCCAGCTCACATGAAAACGCCATCAGTAACAGAGCTGGTCCATCACAGGGCATTACGCACCGACGTGTGAACTGCACCAACCAGCAAGAGTCGAGAGCAACCTATCAAACGACGAGCACGTTTCTGGAAATCTCGGAAAATAGACCCAAGCCAAGAGAGGAAGAACATGCTACACTGACAGTGATTTTAGTAAGGATTGAAACGACAGATATTTGAGTACATATTTAGTGATATTTACTGTATGAGACATTTCATGTTTAAATTATTTAAAAACCAAGGCTGTTTGCTGGTCAAATGATGCAGCGATCTAACACATTTTGAGACAACAACCTGATTGGGCATCCACACACACACATTGGCCGTACTTAAGGGCAGTTGTAGCCTAGTGGTTAAGAAAATGGACCAGTGGTTGAAAGACCACTGGTTCAAGAATCATCTCTTCCAGGAGCCCTCTGGTTTGCCCTAGATGAAAGTCCTCAAACATCAAATGCTCATACACACTGTCACAGTACTGCAAATAGCTTTAAAGTAAGTACTTGCTAAATGCTGAAAATCTAAATGTATTTGATAGAGGAAAGGTTGGAAGGGGTCTCCTTCAAATATAACCGTCATCCATGAATGGTCCAGACACCAGAGCTGAGATTCAAACTCTCAACCTTTCAGTTGATAGTCCAAACCTTTACTCAAAAGACTTTCACTGTTTTCTGATACAGCAGAACTATTCACAGCTTTGCAGATTAGATCTTCAATCATTATTTTAATTCTTAACTTCAGGAACACGTTACATTAGAAGGATAGTGGTACAAAAAATAATTATTTATTTTATAAGTTAGAAAAATGAAAAAAGGATGAATTCATGAAAGCATCAATGATGAAATTCTTTTCTTGCAGAGATAGATAGCTCAGTCAGGTCACCTTTAGCCCAATGTGTTATAATGCTGCTATAAACAAAGGAGGTACAACATCCCTGTAATAAAGCTCAATACTCCGTGTACATACCGAAACTAGATGGAAACCACTGTGCACCCAATCTGCTTTGAGGAGCTTTGATAAACAAGCAAAGAAGAAGCTGCCTTCACAAACTGAAACATGAGAAGCCAAATTCAAAATAAATTGCCATTTTTTTTATTTATTTTAATTTTGTGGGTGTGCAGGTGCATATGTATTCACAGCAAGCACACAATGTTCTGTGAGGTGGTTTTTTTTAGCTCCCAAACCTAATTTGGGGCCTCATGCAAAACAGATACACAAATATAGCCATGAAGTCTATTACACCCACAAACAGCCTAGTCTATGTATACTACTTTAAGTTTGCACTTCCGTGCAGGTGCAGGATATCCTTTTATGTAGTATGCTTAAAATAACAGAACTACGAGTAAGCTATGAGAATTATGCTCAAGTATAATGAGAAGTGCGTGTAAAACAACACCAGAACTATCCCAGGTTTACTTATCACTGTACACACGAACACGTGGTCAAGGTCCCTAAAGGGAAGTCTATCAGGGTGTATGCGTAGGGGGTGGGACGGGACAAAGTTTTGTGCAGTAAGTCAGGATAGCAATAAAACTGTGCAGTTTAAGGCTGTATGTACCAATGATTATCATTATGGCCGTACTCAATTCAAACTCAACTGTACCTAACTTCACTGATCTTGTTTTTCAAAAACACATTTCATAAATTTCACAGAGTTCTGCATATTACACTCAAGTATTGATGAGGTTCAATACACCGCACAGATGGCAAAAGACTGAACACTTGAAATACGCTGCTTTCAACATACTTGAAACAATATTGGAACAATATTGCCTATATGATTGCTCGGGTCACCTCATAATGCAAATTATCGGCGAACGTAAAGCAGGTAAAATGCTGCACAAACGAAAGACATAAAATCCCATGAATTCCAGGTTAACACTGGCAATAGTGATGAAATGAACCCAGAATGAATCTCTTCTACATTTACTGGCTTTTTACAGAAGCAAGGGCTGAGTGGGAGAATGGATGGAAGGACATCTTGCTGGAAATGCAGTTAGAAAACGTGTCACATGAGACTTTCATGCTTTTCTCCAGCACAAAACTGCTGACGAGTGTAAAACTCCACAAGAGTCAACGAGTGCAGGAGCATGTGTTTTTATGTTTTGTAAGCAATATGCTGAGTGAATGAGTGACCAATAGTATGTGTAAGAGAGTGTAAGTTGGTGGCTTTTATTACGGGAACATGATCTATGGAGTCTTCTTTAGCTATTTCCTGTTATAAGAACCAACACTGTTGTTCCGTGCACATTCCATAGCGGCAGATCATGGCTAGGGTGAGGTATTTTAAAGAGCATTTTACTCTGGCAGGGAAGTCAAGCTCTAAGTAATCTGCTTTGAGTTCTTAAAATTAACATTACGGTTCTGCTTAATATCCTTGAAGCATCGATCAGAAATTGCCTTAACAGATGTATAACCTGCTACGCCAACAGCCTCGAACCACAGCTATTCTACTTGTATCGAAGCCTAGCTATATGTCTTTTACAGGCATTTCAGATGATGGCTTTATTATAATAAAATAAAAGGTGAAATGGATCAAGCTATTAGGTTTCACAAAAAAGGTAATGCACATCACATTATTCCAACGTCAACGCTTTGTGATGTTTGGCTGAACAAATAGGTCACCTCTCCTCAATGCCCTCTGTCTCATGTTGCAGTAGCCCTGATAATGTAATCTACATCATGATCTTGTCAATTCAGCTTATTCTAGGTACTCATCTTCACAGTTCTTCCAAAAGTCCCATTGAAACACGATATCCTATGTGGTCTCATTACATGCTCAGAGTAACTTGTGGGACTTCATAGGACTCCGTAGCTTCCTAAAGACTTGCTACAGAAAACTTTACGGAATGTGTCCAGAATATGTGGTCAGGTGTTATTTGGTCAGACATTCAATTTTTTTTTTTACAGAGAACACTACAGTCTGGACAGATATGACACATTTTCAAATCTGTAACTTCAGTTTCTGAATTGTTGTCGGTGTCAGTCTGTCATATTTCTACATAAAGACATTACGTTGTCTAATCAGTGGGTATATACATTCAAAAGATACAATTCTAATTGACCATTTAAATGCAAATGTAAATATTCAGGCAAATGAATATGGTTTACTCATTAACTGAGTGTTTTGAATAATATAACTGTAACAGAATTACATTTGCAATATTCCTCCAGTATATGGTCATTGCATGTCGGAATGTCACCCTATCAAATGTTCCTATACAGTCCTGCATTCCAGCAGAACTCCCACAGGTCAAGGCACAACAGCTCGGAAACGATATGAAGGGGTGAAGACTGTCTCACAGGCAGAGTGGGTGAGACAAAAAAATAAATAAATAACAAGCAGGGAGAGCACAGACAATCCCTTCATTCATTACACTCGTCTAACCAATTCATTCTGGTTAGGATGTGGTGGATCCGGAACCATTCAGAAGTACCAGAACCACCCTGGATAGGAAACCAACCCATCTGAGGGTCCACAAGCTTTTCGTGGTTTTATGTTGGCTATAAACAAAAAACTGTTGATACATCTAACGCGAATTATTGAAAATCAATTATTTATTCAAGTCAATTTAATGTTGTTCATCATTCCTGCAGTGAGTCATGACAAGAAGCATTTAAAAAGTTGGACAGCATTAAAATAAATAATTATATGTGTGCACACATAAATGCAGAACCAACTTCCAATGTGCAAATGTTATACAACTCAACTCTGCCAGGTTGCAGCTGTTGGGCCCTTGAGCAAGGCCCTTGACCCTCATTGCTCTGATTGTATACTGTAACTGTACTGTAAGTTGCTTTGGATAAAGCCGTCTGCTAAATGCTGAATATTTATATTTATATATATATGTATAGTTTCACTAACATAACATTTCATTCCACGTGTCATATATACATACTACTGTGACAGTTCATTCAGAATACTGGCATCAATTATTCATATGAATTTTACATCTACCGCCATACTGTAGCATAGTTTATACAGGAGCTTTAGACTTCAGATAATATAGGCAACATGTGGGCAGCATTTATATAATATTTTTCACTTCTAGAAGCGCTGTGCAGATCAGGTAAGGCTCAGCTCATTAGTCAGGTACCTACATTGCTATTCCATTATTAAAGCAACAACATTAAAACAAGCAGGAACCACCCTAAATACAAGGGCCCACAATACCTATATTGCCGTTTACCTAACAGCAAAACGGTCCCAGGTCCTTTCTGTGTAGAGTTTGCATGTTCTCCCCGTTTTTTGCAGGTTTTTTTTGTTTTACAATTTCTAAATGTGTATTTGACCAAAATGAGCAGTGTAGCTTTATTCTATAAAGTAGAATAATAATTATAATAGAATAAAACACTGCTTATTTTTGTCAAACCAATTTGTGTGTGTGTGTGTGTGTGTGTGTGTGTGTGTGTGTGTGTGTGTGTGTGTGTGAGAGAGAGAGAGAGAGAGAGAGA
>JAYDZG010000036.1:16258660-16275141 GCA_034509265.1 Microcambeva bendego
TCCAATTAACCTGGTGGCATGATTTCGCATTAAACTCATGCAGACACTGGAGTGTTACCCAATAGCCTTCATTACATTTTCAGCATTTTGCAGATTATTTTATCCAAAGTGACTTAAAGGGCAACAACTGTGTACAGTTTGAGCAAATGAGGGTGAAAGGCCCAACTTGTCAGTGGTGGGGCTTGAACCAGTAACGCCTGAGTTAGTATTACCTTAAGTGCTGTACTACAACTGCCCCACTACAACTATATTAAGTTGCATTTGGTAACACATAGGTAATTATCTACACACTGTAGTACATTATGTAACATTCAAGTAGTTATCTGTACAATATAGTCAATCTCTCTGCATTGTAAATTTTAAACAGGGACGTTTCACAGCACACACCGAACACACCGTGGGAAAGAGGAGTCAGGTAACTGTGGGAAAAGGATCTGCAATTAAAGTTGCTCTTCTGGTAAGTCAGCTTTATTTTAGCCATAATGCACATGTCCACTTAAATAAGTTTGGGTATAGATTTTTCTGACATGAGAAAATAAACCTCTTTATCATTTTCATTTTCCCACCACTTCATTTTGGTCAGGTTCACAATGGGTCTGTTTTTGGTACTGGGGTTGTTAGCTATTGTGATATGCAGTGTGTGAGAAACCTGATGTTTAAGGTGTACATAAGTTGTTTTTTCTACTCGGTGGTAGCACTGTTGCCTCATAGCTATTAGGTCATGGGTTTGATTACCAGGTCGGGGTCCTTTCTTTATAGAGTTTGCATCTTCTTATCATGTCTGTGTGAGTTTCCTTCCACATTCCAAAGACATGCATGTGAGATTAATTAGAGATACAAAATTCTTCAAGACTGTTTGACATTCAAAATGGGTGAATCATGTCTTATTAGTTACTCCCATTTTTGTCTTAAATGTAACACATGACGTTAAAATGATTTTAATAAACTGTGTACCAATGAATAGTGTTTTGTAACACTTTATGAATGTAAAATTTGGTCTGGATGATATTATAGTAACCATGTTGTCTTCACCAATTCAGGCCGGGTGTAAATTTTAAAGCAGTACTGACACGACAACAAAATTCTAACACGCCACTTATTCCCACCCCAGACATTCACATGGCTGGAAACAAGACTGTAAATATAAACATGTGGCATGATTGTACTGTGCACTGTGTGCTGCCCGCTAGGCCTTGGGTTTGTAAGCAAATGCCAGAGTACAGAGCAGGTGGAACATAAATTACAGCTGTGTCCTGTATCCTAAGTGACTGAATGTACTCAATGACTATTTTATCTACAATGGTTGCAAAAATAATTAAAAATGTCTGACTATAAAATTGCACTGTGATTGATTTAGTATGCATACATGAAATATAAAACAGTGTATAGCAAATGAACAAACTAATGAGAAAAATACAAATAAAAAAAACTTATTTACTGAAGTTTTTTTGACCCTGTGGCAGTAATTACAACTCTTCTACAAATCTGCTTGGGCGTGTGTCTACAAGCTTTGCACACCTGGATTTAGGCAGTTTACTACATTCTTCATGACCTGAAACTCTATCAGGGTGGTGAGCAATTACTATCGTCATGTCCCTCCATAGATGTTCCAAAAATGTTCAATGGCGTTTACATTTTGGCTTCTAAAAAGCATCCTTGCAGCGGATAGCGCCATCATTGCTGTGTTTGAGCACAGGGATGGTATTATGTTATTCACATGATAACCAGTTTGCGAGTTCTTCACATGCCTTATCACAAATGTGCTATGGTCAATACATACTATTTTATGCATCACTCAATGATGGCTACCATTTTCCCATTCTGCCATAAAGGTCTGGTTTATAGATGTGGATTTATGCTTTGTAAAGTAAACAGGTTCTCCTATCTCTGCACAAGATGTTCTTTGGGAGTGACTGGTACAATTAACTACATAATCAAAAAAAAAGCTTTAAAATTATTAAGGCATCTGTGTTTGTGGGAACTTTTAAAGTCCTAACTATCTTTTTATAACCTTGGAATGTAATGGAAATGTATTTGTACTGTATTTTTTCAGTGTCAATTTTTGCCTGGGGCACCTGATTTTAATTTTACTATGGAACTGATTCCTTAAAGTGAAAAAAGCATTATGATAATATAAAACAGGATGATATTTTCACTCATATATGGAGTATATTAGCTAAATTCTTAGCACACTGAAAAGAAACATGCAAAATGATTCGGTAATCGATTAATTCTGCCTGCTTTATTGAGCTCATTTGAGGTCATACTAATCCAAGTCACGATTTAACAGCGCTTTATAAACTGAAACCGAACTGCGCCCTCTTGTGGGTTAACATGGTACTTATTCATGTTATTTTACTAACATTTTGTTAACTATATTCTTATATGTTAAATAAAAAAACCTTCTTATGGACTTGATGTTAACATTTGTCACCATGAATTAAGACCATTTACCACATTATTCCTACACATGAAAAATACACAGGTATTTTAAGTAAAAGAAAGACTGTTAGACATTTTATTTAACTATTTAATTCATTTTATTTTTGTGAATGCTTACCAGTATATCAAAATTTCGGAAAAAAACATTAACTAAAATTGCAAAAATTAAACAAGGTTGTTTAAATAAACATCCAGAAAGGGTTGCAAAGCTCTAATACTTCACTGAACCACAGAGAGAGTTAATATAAGGAGACAAAATAGGCAAAAACAGGATACATACCAGTAAAGCAAGAAGGATATCATTAGAGACAGCATTGCTCTTTTGCGAATTATTCTTGAACATCTTATAATAATAATAATAATAATAATAATAATAATAATAATAATAATGCAAACTTTTCTAAGTCCACATTAAACTTGAGTTAACAATCATATCTACTAAATGTGGTGCAAATAGACATTAACTGTTATTTTAAGTTAAGGTTACGTTAAGGTTATTGTATGATGCTTAAAATAGTCTATTAAAGACAAATTGTTTTACATTGTGTTATGCATTAGTTTATATCTTTTCTGCAAAGCAGCATGTTGTTTAATGATAAAGCGCTTATAATTGTAATTTCTGCTTTACATAACTGTTTTTATCTTGTGTTTAATCAACTTAGGCCAATTTAGTTCTACATGGAAACAGAATTCAGCTATCAGTAGCTATTTATTGTGACTGAGGGGATGGCAACCTTTGGCAGATTAATTCTAGTAAAATGCATTTGAAATAAATATTGTAAGAGAGCTTTTAAAACAGTAAAATAATCTATGTAGAGAGACTTTAGAGACTAATCCGGTAAAGGTTGACCGTGTTACTATATGTACTTGTCATAGAGAATCACAATAGTGCTTGGCCTAATCCGCACAATATTTAGGTCACCATCTGCTGCGTTTCAAACTCTGGCCACAAGACGGCGTTGTTTTCTTTTACGTCATGCAATACAACATGGCCTGTAGTGTGGACATTTCTGGTAATTATTGAAATCAGGGAGTATGTTAGGGATGCATGTTAATTTTAAATGTATAAATAAAAGTTTCCAGCATGACCTAGCAGTAATCCAATATTTGAATCCTATTAGAATTTACAGAGAATTTGGAAACCACAGAGGAACCTTGTAGCTTTGGCCAATTAAGTGCAATTTGTTAAGATGCATGCGCTAAAATTGAAACAAATAACTTCCTAACCTAACAACAGCTTGGCGGGTAAGTAAAATGTGATTAACTTTAATTTGGAAGAAAACTAAATATACTAGTTTTATACTTTAAAACCATCAAAGAATATGATGTAGGAAAAGGCATTAAATACTTGATTTCCTTTACTGTATGCTTCACGACATTTTTATGTCCGTTTCTTATGTTCTAGGACCTTTTTAGAACATTCCAAAAGGTGAGAGAAAGGATTTAACTGTAGAATGCCGAACACATACAATAAGTGTCTGGGTGTAGTTAAATACAGATCATTCAGATTGACCACTCTAGATGTTCCAATCTCACTCTTGCTGATTATTGGATTCCCAGCAGGTAATTTTACTTACATATGACATTGACTTAGTTCCCAAGGGTGCCCTACATGTAGGCATGTAATCCCTCAGGATTGGGCTCAGGCTGACCCTTGAGTATAAAGCTTAGTCTTAAACCTGAGCTGAGAGCCTCTGGAAGATTCCGCTCATTGGCTGAGAGGATGGTGTTAAGATTCATGGTTGTTGCTTGGTACTTGTTGCAGTTTGACTTTAATTACTTGTTTCAGAATAAGGTGTAAAATGAGCCAATCCAGTAGTCATAATGAATTGTTTCCACCCACCAGGATACTTCATTATCATTATTTGAGCAGGATTCCCAACCTTACAACCTGACCAACTGCAGACAATAGTAGATCCTTAGAGCTTTATCCAGCCTTGCAGATTTAGGGTGACAGAATGGCACATATGAGGGCCATCAGTGATGGTGTATCATTATATTTTCTTCGTCCGCCAGGGTGAGCTGGGCCACCTGTCGCACAGCAGAGATCTTTTTAACTGCCTTCTGAAGCATCACCTTAAAGTCCTTGGATTCAGGCCTGGAAAACACAGTCCAACAATAAAGAGTGTACATCAGCATGATTAATCTAATACTACTATTCTACACTGTTAGATTTTATTACAAAGTCATTACTGCCAGTTTTATCTTAATGTAGAATGTGCAATGTTTTATTAGCTAGCCAATACCTAGTATTTTTAAATACCTGATTTAATTAGATTAGATTAGTAATTATTTTCTGTAGTTGACCTACATTGGGACACCCAAGTAAGACAGACCACATATATAATTAACCTTCATACCGAACACTGTTAGCCACATTCACAGCTATCCATTCCAGAAGAGCGCCAAACCGTATTAAAGAAGAGAGCATGTCTAACATATGTACTTTTCCATAAATCATGCATAGGTCAAAACTGGTACTAACATTTTCTGCAGAATTACATATCAGTGTTTACAACGTTTTGGGTTTTTTTTTGCTGACAAACTGGGTACAAGCTTTGGACTAAAGTGAAGAGGATATTTAGGAGTGCACACTTGTAAACCAAATAGCTATACAGCATAAGGTAGTCACTACATACACACTCATAGCAAACGTTTGCTATGAGAAACAATTATTAGAACTGATGACTGGCAAATTGAAGCTTGAGAAACATAACTTGAAAGTAGAAGAACTGAGTTAATTCGTTGTTGGAGAATGTAGTTCAGATATAATGGCACAGTTCTAATTGTGAGTCACAAGGCCCATCCTAGACACCACGTTCAGTAATGTTATACATTCTCCATGCATAACATTACCTCAGTTATTCTTCTTTGCAAGCTCTTTCTCCGCTTTCCGTCTCTTGTATGCAGCTATTTCCTCCATCTGCAAGCCATGTGCCATTTGCCTGCAAAATATATTGGATATGTAAGAGGATGGAGAAGAAAGATACACAAGGACACACCCAGACAGGTCACAAGCCATGGGAGGCCCTGTCTTACCCAGGCTTTAGTTCAGGTGGTAAAGGAAGTGGTTTGGTAAAGCCATCTTTCCCGATGAGCCAGTACGTCTCCTCAGTGCCCTTGCCCTGCAGAAGAGGCAATATCAGAATGAAATAGGCAACAAGGGCAGCTAGTTAATTAGATAAACAAAGGTTATAAGTTAACTTTTCAGAAAAAATAATAAAGATCCCTTTGATAAAAAGGATTACACTCAGTGGTCAAGTTTGGTGAACATACCTGTGTTTATTTTTGTGGACCATTTTAATAATTAAACCTATGAAACTGAAGGCAAAAGTGTACACGAGCTTGAAAGAGGCATGCAGTCTGTAAATTATTAAAAGAAAATTCTGTTTATAGCTGGAGAGAGCTCACCATATAAGAATAGAACTAAATGAATAGATACAATATTGACCAAGAAGTGTTTTTCTCATATTTCTGTGGGCAACGTGACTCACCTTCAGTTCAATTCTCCCTCTCAACTGCACCTTGTAACCAACTTTCAGTGCCATCAGGATCTGAACTGTACTGGAGTGCACATGGATCCTGTATGCTGCAAAAAAAGCCACAAATCATTCACAGTCAATAAAATGAATGACTTTATCTGAACATTTTTCTTAGCAAGTTGCACGGTCACTTACGCATTCCTGTGGATTCCATTCTAGAAGCAGTGTTGACTGTGTCTCCAAATAAGCAGTATCTTGGCATGGTCAAGCCCACAACCCCAGCTACAACAGGACCTTTACTCAGGTACAAAATAATCCATTTTACAGCTGTGCCTGTCTGTACATTTAGAAAATTATTTAACTTTTAATTCAATGCAATATATGAGGGTTCTTAAAATTTGCTTTCGTATCCTCAAATGAAAATCTTCCCACTCTTTGAGTGGTTTAAAAAGGTGAAAATAAGGTGAAAAAGTTCTCTCAGACATGACTTCCGCCCTCACCGGTTCCAATGAAGATATAACAGTCTGGAAACTTAATCGTATGATACTTTGTTTAACTAAAAACTGCCTGTACAAGTATGAAGCTAATGCAAAAATTTAACATTATTTTTCTAAGATTGGTTCTTAAATAGAAGTGTGTGAGTGTATGGGTAAAAGTGAGTGTACTGGCTACGTAAGAGGAATACACATTGAATAAAATAAATACATAATTATGAAATTACATTTCAATCAAATAAAATGTTATATAATGAGTTTGATTATTTATATTACCTGTGTGCAGTCCTATTCTGATTCGAACTGGTACATCAGGCATGTGTCTCATCTTAAAAGTCCCCACCTCACTGAGGATGTCCAGAGCCATGTTGGAAATCTCTGCAGCATGGCGGTTCCCGTTTGGGGCTGGCAAACCTGACGCCACCATGTAGGCATCACCTATCGTCTCCACCTGGACATTAAAAGCAGCAGGACAAAATAAACACTTTACACGACTGTTTCAACTTTATGATGGCAGGCACAATCCAGAATATAAAAAAGCAGTGTGACTCCTACTTTATACAGTGAGTATGTGTGAAAACTTAGTGAGCTCTCTACATAGGCAGCATTTTATGTGATCCTATGAAGTAGGCTGTTCGAAATCCAAGATGACTTAAAATGATCCATAGTTACAGATATTAAAATTGTTAAAGTATTTTGAGTATATATATTGAGAGAGAGAGAGAGAGAGAGACTGCCAAGCAAAGCACAAACTTCTTTTCAAATGTAAATAATTATCGTTGATTTGTATAAATGTGTGGAATTTTATTTTATTGTTCGGCCTCTTCATGGACACAGAGGGAGATGTTAGTTGGCATGTCAGTGTTTTGTGCCACCTCATCCCATTGATTTGAATTAGCTTAGTAAGTTAAAACCCATGTAAACACTGTAGACAGTAAGACCCAAAACTAAAAATGTAATGGTTACCAATGTTCACTATTTGGGTACTTGATACTCATATGCTTAAAATTATAAAACAATAAATTATAAAACAGAAGCAGCTGTTCTTTTTTTTTTACCAGCGGTTTACTTGGACTAATACCTTATAAACATCATGATTGCTGATGATCGCATCAAAGAGCGTGTAGAGGTCGTTTAGAAGATCAACCACCTCAATGGGCTCACTGTTGGCCGAAATGGTCGTGAAGCCAACAATGTCACTAAAATAGACAGTGACGCCATCAAAGTACTCTGGTTTCACGGTGCTCCCCAATTTGAGCACTTCAGCCACTGACCTAGAGCAGAGGGACACAATAAACAACATTTACAGCAATTCATCTGAGTGAATTCTTTTGATTTATGAGTTGTTCCAAAGGTTTTTCTCTTAGATTTCACTGAGTTGACAAAAGAACCCATGGGTCATGATACTATTATTACACTTTCAGCAAGGATGACAAAAGTTGTTGCGATTATTTTTACTCTTTTAATTTAAATGCAATGAGACACTATTTTAGGCTCACTGAGGCCCCCTATAGGGCCTAAGCCCCCTGGTTGACAATTAGTGTGGTGCAGCGAGAGTGGGTGACCAAACATTACTAAATGGTCATATGATCTTTGTTAACAAGCTTGGCCAAAATAGAACATTTTTTAATTGACTAAAGCTGGTGAGTATTGTTACTCACGTAGGCAGCATCTGTGTGAGGAGTGTCTCTGTCTTCTGTTTCTCAATTTCCAGCTCTTCAGTCCTCTCCCTGATAAGCTCCTCCAGGTTAGAAGAGTACTGCTCCAGCATCCTCAGCATGGAGTCTATGATGTTTGTTTTCTTCCCTTTATTTATGTTCTTGAACTTAGAGGGATGAGGCAAAGTAAGCACATTGGTCGCATATTTATTAAGATGTGAGAATGTGCTGTATGTTATTGTAAGTAGGTATTTTGGTACATTTCATATATTTTGCTTTGTGAGTTTTAGAAATATAAATGACAACATTAATATTTCTTAATATTTTCATTAATGACAATTAAACTCTTTGCTCTATCTGAAGTTACAATTGGGGTGGGGGGTTTGGGTGTCGTTTAAATTTTAATTATACCCACTTTAATTCAAACCATGATGGACACCCATCATAGTGTATAAATTGAGTCTTTATCTTTATTCCTTAGTCCTGTTCCTTATTCAATTGCAGGGTCGGCTCTCTTAGGTGCCGCCACAGTAGATCATGGTCCGCGTTATTCAATTTGCACAGATTCATTCCCGACACAACCATTCTATTTACCTGGGCTTGGGAATGGCAGTAAAATGCACTGGTTTGTGCATTCTATTGGCTAGGGTGGCACCCAGCCAAATGGCAATACTGAAATTCAAACCGTGGGGTTTAGACTCTCGACAATATGTGCGGTGGAAAATCCCACAGCTCCATACGGGCACTATAAGATGAATCTATATTACAATAATTCAATCATTTAAAATGTGACTGTTTCAGTATTTTCAAATATTTTATGTAAATTCCCAATGTGAAGTTAAGAGGAAGTACCTGATCAAAGATCTCATCAAAGGCGGGTCTTCTCTCAGGCTGCTCGTTCCAGCACTGCTTCATCAGCTGGATACACTCTGGTGGAGCATGATCTGGAGACAGGATGGGTCGGCACAATGGTGGAGGCTTCCGGACCTTCTGAACAATTTCTGCAAGGTACAGGGAGACTTAACAATAACTATCATGAAACTGGAAATTATGGGAGTCATGATAATAAAACATTTTAGGTATGCATTGATGCCTACCTTGTGCCGACAACTCTAACATGCAGAAAGGAGGCCCTCGCACTACCACTTCCTGCATTATAATGGAAAAGCTGTATACATCCCCAGGCAAACTGCCTTTAAGCCCAGGAAAGGAACCTCTTAAGATTTCAGGCGCCATCCACAGCAACTCTGTCCGGTAATTAAATGTGAAACGGTCAGGAGACAACATTAGGATATGCTAGTAGAAGATAATAGAAGGTCCAAGCGAAAGACAAGATTCACACTCTCACCCTCGGGTGATGGCTCCACATAAGAAAACTTTTGGGCCTCCAAAACTTCATTATAGCCGTAGTCTGTTACTTTGAGCACAAAACGTCCATCAACCACACAGTTTCTGGACTTCAGCCTGCCGTGACATACATTTCTGTGGTGGAGGTATTTCATTCCCTGCATTTAAACATCATTTACATAAAAAACAATGTTAGAATAGGTCATATTTATTTAATTATTGACCCTAAAACAATATACTGTACATTAAATTAATAAAGTTAATGCCAATCTTGTCACTCAAGTTACAAAATGCAACTTAACCCTACACAAGGGGTGTTTTTAAATCTTTTTAATTTTCATCTGTGACCCATTTTTCTGATTTTTCTTAACCAAGATTTCTGAACCTCTTATGGGAAGTCACCAAATAATGCAAAATCCATGACTAATATATAAGTGTTCAGAGAGGAGGACTAAACCCAGGTCTCCAAAAAACCTATTTGACAAAAATCACCAAAATGTGTTAAATAGAGTTGAATTATGGGCTTTGTTCAGTTCACTGGACACAATGGGACACTCATACAGACAGGCATTTCTCAAATTGAGTCAGCTTTATTCTGATATAATTATAAAAGTAGATCTGCAAAATAATACATTTGCACATATACAAGTAATAGAAAAATCGGCTAAATATATATTCTAAAAAATACACATGAAATTTAAGTATAATGCAATGCAATAAATGTACAATGCACTGTAATGAGGGATAAATTAGAAGCATATAATTTAGCTTCTCTTAAGCTAGTCACCTTTACTATTTTTAAAGATAGTGTATTCACAGAGAGTTCTACCTTAATGAGGTCCAACAGGATGGAAGATTTAAACATCCAGTCGAGTTTGACATCCTCATTAAGCAGCAGATCCTCCAGGCTGCCACGGGAACAAAATTCTGTCACTATGGCAAAGACCCCACAGTCATGGAAGAAGCCCATGAATGGATTCACATTCTCATGCCTCATGTCTTTCATCTGCAGGGAAAGATTAATATGCTTTACTAATTGGTTTACATTTGGCGGTAAATGATGTATACCTACCCACTTACCTACCTACCAACCAAGCATGTAAATAAGAAGAGGAATAGACTACAGCTATTCTTGCACCTTTCCAAATCTGACAGTTAATTCTACAAAAATGTCAAGATGTCAGAAGCATCCTAAACCCTCTAATTGACCCCATTGACACCTCATGAGACCAATTTTGCCTACAAAAGGGCTCAGTGTTTGAGGTACTGGACTTGTAGAGTAATCTTCATCTCACTGGTTCATGCAACACCACTACCAGGTTGATAATGTTGGAGCACTTAACCCTTGACTGCTTGCACTGCACTTACAAAATACAATAATTAGGTAAATAATCTTCTTGTCTTTTATAGACTAGCCCCTGTTTCATAGGCTAGACATTTATTTAATGTCTCATTAAATATGTATTCATGTATTTTCTGAGAAAATGCAGCCGGAACTTACTAGTTCAAACACATGACTGGTACTTGGGTTGATGCTCCTAAAGTTTCCAGAGGGAAGTCTTTTTAGCCATGCCCAGTCTCCCTGCAATATGAGGTGGAATTAAAAAGAAACAATACTTATATGTAAATAATAATAACTATTTATGAGTATTTATGCAAAATAGAACATCACACATATTCACACATAATTTTAGTAGTTGAATTTTCCACAACTGCTTTGACTCCCCATTTCACCAAACATTTTCAATCAAATGAAATTCACAAATTGATGATGTGTCTACTTGCACAACTTGACAAATGACCTTACATTAGCCCTCATAATTGTCAAATGCTGTTATTGTTCTTTGTCTGACCTTAGAAGACCAAAGGTGAAGATTATGATTTTATTTAAATCAAGTTGTCCATAAAGCACAATCTCAATAGGTTTTATAAAGGTGCACTCCATAAAATGTCATTAATAACTCCATAACTTCTGGACAAGCATCGTTTTTCTTTCTGAAACCCGCCCATTAATTATATTTTTGTCAAGTCTCCTTGGTTTAGTAGAGTCTTAAATTAGCTGTTACATAGTGTTTTATTAAAATAATAAAGTAACTTCATGCTCTATATTAATTGATATAGCAATTACAAGTGATTTATGAGTAGCAAAATGGAATTATGAGACAAATCATAAAAGTAATATTCATGGACAAGACATTCAGTGTGACAGATGCCATAGTTAGTTATTTAGATGTCTCTTAAAATATTTGCTAACTTTAATTTACTTCATAGAGGGCGACATTTGAGTTCTCATAGGTGACTGGAGATTGACTTGAGTATGGAGAGTTGTGGCGGGAAATGCTTTTCCTGGTATCGCTGGTCTTACTCTCATCCACACTGAGCTTCTGTTTTTTTTTTTTTTAAAAAAGCATAGGTTATTTTTAGTATTGAATAACATTTATTTATCAGACATATTTTTGTCTGCAATGTATAGAGACCTGAAAATTTTGACCTTGTTACTCAGCGATGGGTTGATAAAAGTGACATCGGCCAGGGTCAATAAGATTTTTTTTGGACCTTGAACCAGTTGAATTTGTGCAATTCGCCTCCTGAAAACCAAAAATAATTTAACAAAAAAGTAATTATTTTTGTGATCATTTGCATCATACAGTAAATGTGTAAACAGAAAATAAAATAATCAAATAATTTTTTGTTACCTTATACAATACACAAACGCTCCAAAAGAGAAGATTAATAAAATAACACAAATGATAAAAATAAGAAGATGATAAAGGTCCACACCTGACAAAATAGAGAAAACAGAAAGATGTTTTAGAACTACCTTATTGCCTTATGTTTTATTAATTCTTACCCATGTATACATCTAAAAGAAGAACCTTTATTGTCATTATAATAGTGTACTACAAAATTAAGGGTGCCACACTCCAAAAAAGATGAAAGTATTCTCTTTACATTTGGACATTTACCAAAGATGAACCAGTAAAGCTAAAGTAGGGATTCTAAAAGAAAAGAAAGAGAATCCCACATTACGGATGCTGGCTCATTGATAGCATAGAGATGGGGGATTATATGGACAGGCTGTGTCCTTCCAAAGCTGATATGAGCTGGTGGGTAAAAACATGCAGTCGGGTTTTTGTTGTAAGGTTGGCCCTCCTTAGTCAGAGTGGAGGTCAATATCAGTAGAGTAGAAGTGTAATACAATTGAATGCAATTAGGCAATTGGATATGACTAGATTGGTGGGGATGTGCCAAATATAACTTTATCACGAACATTTAAAAAATTAAATCTCTCTGTAATACAGTTCCATTAACCTGAAGTTTTTATGTTTAAAATTACATGTACATGTGTTTTTGTGTATTTATGAGTTTGAGTGCCTTCATACCTCCGCTACAGATAATCCCCTGTGTGAACCAGCAGCTGGAGTCACTCTTGGGTGGACCTAATCGGGGGAAGTGAATGAAGTGACCCAGGAAGTGCACCATGTTCGTGTCCATTTCAATCCGATAACAAGGCCTCAGGTCCCACGAAAAGCCGTCTGTGTCTAACACCACATAGTTCAACAGAGCCAGACCTTTATTGGTGGTACGGATGGATTGACCAAAGCCTTTAAATTCCAGATTACGAGTATGCTGGACCAAACTAGCTGCAGACTTCCACTGGCCTGATGTCCTTAAACTGCTCATGGCATGGGCCATGAGCAGGATGGAGGAATAGATGGTGCCAAATAGTGGAGATACCTGGAGGAAATAAAAGACTTAGTTTAAAGTGAACAAGACTGGTTTTTGGGGTATAAATCATGACATATTTTGATCACAATCATTGAAATTAGATTCCACTGACAAGTAAGGTCCTTTATTGCTTGACCTGTATTCAGTTACAATTGTGATTTGCTTTGTAGAAGAGGCAGGTACTCAATATTTTTCCAAAGTACCACCATAAAGCCTATTTTTTAGTTTGGGCAATCTTTATTTTGTGGAAACTAGACCAAAAATCCATTAACACTTGAACCAAATTGTAACCTCACTTAAGATAGTCATGTCAGTATATATACAGCCATGGACAAAAAATAAGAGACCACTAATTTATAATTTCTGGGTATGTGTTTGACAGTACTACCATGTAGCCATTTAAATGTTATATCTTAACAAAGTTCAAACAATTTAAATTGATTAATGTTAACTAATGTTAAGAAATCAGGTTAAAGACATGACTGTGTATATCAATAAAACACTTTGTGAGGACTTGGTTACATCTAAATTTGGTGACTCTGTCAGCCTTACACTGCACCTGGTGAGGTTTAATGTTCTCAGGCAGCTCTCCACTTCTCTGTGCCTCAACATAAGTTTTGTAAAAAGAGTGCTGCTCTGAAGACTCCATAGTAATGGTGAGCACAGCATCATAGGCACGCTGGAGTTTGCTGTTGTTGCGCAGGTTATAGTGAGTGAGGTGCTGATAGGGCAAGCTGTAAAGGAGGGTGTCATAGGGCACAAACACCACAGAACCCTCTGTCATACGCATGTCTTGGGCCATCTCCAGCAACATCTGTTGATCTTTTCCCCCAATCAGGACTGAGTGCATGCAAAGAATAACCACTAGAATAGAAAAGAGAAAAAGAGTCAATCTATAGCTAAACAGCGCATTTTAATAATATTTTTTGTGGGGGTGGGGGTTCTATTTATCTCCTTTATCTTTTTGATTATTCTGCACCACCTTCTGCTGGTAAGATAGCTGCAGACTGTTACATGCCCCCTCCAACATGCACACAGTTATTAGTGTGTGTGTGTGTGTGTGTGTGTGTGTGTGTGTGTGTGTGTGTGTGTGTCCATTGAAGAGCTGGCATAGACTCCAGCACTCCCCACACGCTCCCCACGGCTCAGTCAGCGCATTCAAAATCTGCACCACCCAAGCACCCATATTAATAATTTTTAATACATGTATTTCAGCATTGTCAAACTCAAACACACAGTGGGCCGAAATTCAAAACCTGGACAAAGTCACAGGCCAACCTGGTTATTTATTGGAAAAATGTCTAAATTAAGGAAGTTTTTCCTTCTTGTCATGTGGAAACAAACTTGATCTACTGTGCTTACTGGTGGACCAGCTGCAGTAGACATTTAGTCTTTTCTCGAGGGCCAAATATAATTATACTGTGAGCCAAATTTGGCCCCTGGGCCTGAGTTTGACACCCCAGATTCATTTGATTATTCCAGTGACATATTGGACTTACAGCGTAGGTCCTCTATTTTCTTGATCCTGGCCAGGGTCTTGCGCACACTGTTAGAATCATTTCCAATGGAGGCTACTATTCCAACAGGCATACCATGGCTGCGCAAAGCATTAGCTACCTTGCTTGCAGTCTCAATCCAGATGTCATCACTTGAGGAAAGAATTCCAACATGAGCCCAACGAAAATGCTGCATGAGGTGGAGCAGTACCAGCGTAGGAAGAGGAATGGTATAGAAGAAGGTGGGGTGGCTGCGTATGGCTTCCAACTCATAGCCAACACAAGACCAGGAGAACACTGCCTTGTTCCAGCTTTTCCCCAGTAGGGATGCTGCATCACAGTAACCTGGGTTGACTGGCCCAATAAACCCAGACACTTGGCTATAGTAACTCAGGAACTTGGAAAGAGCCTGTGAAGTCTTACACTCCTCTTCCAGGATGACATAATCAAAAGTAACCCCAGGAGAAAGAGATGGATCCTTGTTGATGCGACTTATAGCTAGTCTTGCTGCAGCACTGGGATAAGCTTTGGCAAAGAGTGGGTCACAAGACCATGGCCCTACTACTCCAACTCGAAAAACAGCAGCTGCAGTGCAGTTAGGTAAAAGAAGACACAACAGAATTAGAGAGGCTCGCAGGGGCCAGGTCGAGTATGAGAAGATGTGGATGTATTGATCGTAGTAAATGGGTTGTTGATCAGGGGTATGGAGTCCTCGGCTGGCCCACTGCGCTGGAAGGTTGTGAAAGGCACAGAGCCACCGTCGCATCTCAGGACTACAGCTCAAGTAGATTGTGTGCTCTGGGGCCCACTTTCTGTCATTTCTTTTTTTACTGGAGTCTTGCCATAATTCTGTGCAAAGAGAAATATTTATTTTTCCAAAACAAGCAATGAGCACATTTTCTGGAGTAATAAGTTAAAAGCTGTGAATAAAAAACTGTGGTTTCTGTGAAGTCAGGGTTCTGCAAATAGAACAAAAACATATGACATGGACCTTCAACAATCAGCCAGTATAGACAGAGTGGTGTTCTTTGTTAAAATAAGTGTGTTTTGCACACACACTACGTTAACATCCAGATTTACATATTGTGATTCAAGCATGAATTTGGTTCACATAGGAGATGAACACATTTTTAATTTACCTGGTTTGTGATTTCACAGTTGCAACATTGTAAATTTAGTTTACAGAGAAAATGAAAACAGGCCAAGTTTGTCTCATTTGAATTTGTGAGTTGTCACGATGCTAACCGTGTGAGCTAAGTAAGCAAAAACTGATGTCACTGTCTAAGTAATGTGTTTGAATAACTTAACACCTTATACGTTAATGATCCTCTCATTGAGAGAGCAAGGTAGATCCCTGGGTTTTCGAACACCCTGAGTCTCACCCTTTGCTTAATTCAAAATACCTTTTTACAATGTTTACAGTTTATGCAAAGTCTGCATAACACCTCATGTACATGAACTAATTGTATCTGTCTGCAAATGAAGATGCACCATTTAATTTTTTTCTTATATGGTATAACAAGTAATAGAGGGATTTAGAGTAAGAAGAGGATCAACTCAATCCTGTTAAGTGTACACTCTGCACAGTAATTATGTGCTGCACTAAGACATTTTTTATTTACATATGGTGTAGTTAAATATAAAATTTATATAAAAAAAGGAATTTTAAAGGTGTGTACAGTATATATGCTGAAATATTTTTGTCCTTGAAAATAGGGAAAACCCAACCAACTAACCAAACAAAAATACAAGATTCCCTATACCCTACTAGTTCACTCACAACATCCAGCAAAGGAAACTTAAATTATTGCTGATAGTTCTGATTCACAGTTA
>JAYDZG010000036.1:16295329-16308896 GCA_034509265.1 Microcambeva bendego
AGTGCCCTTGAGCAAGGCACCCAACCTTACTGCTCGCCGGGCGCCATGGCTTGGGCTGCCCACCACTCTGGGCATGCGTGCTCACTGCCCCCTAGTGTTCACTAGTGTATATGACTGTACTTAGTCAGTCTAACTGGAGATACTATGTGAGTGACTATACTAACAGATTGAAGGGACAATTGTGGCATAGTGGTAAAGGTCCTGGAGTAGTAATCCAAAGGTCATTGGTTCAAGCCCCATCACTACCAGGCTGCCACTGTTGGACTCTTGAACAAGGCCTTTAATCCTCAATCACTCAGACTGTAAACTGTCAGAGCACTGTAAATCCCTTTGGATTAAAGCATCTGCTAAATGCTTAACATGTAAGCAAATTTCACGAACTGCTACACTTCTAAACTGCGTGTTAGTCGTCCTACGCATGCGTAAATGTTATGCGCATGCGCAGCGCAGACACAACAGGAAAATACTAAGATCGCGTAGTGACAGGCGGAGACGCGCCCTCACCGTCGATAGCTGCCGGACGGGCGACAGGTTTTTCCCGGAAATTCAGCCTTGTGTGGCTGTCAGGCTTTTTCAAACCGGGGTTCGGTCCAGGATGGCGGCAGACGGATGGAAATACTGATGACAGTCCGAAAAATCGCCTCGATTTGTACGATGGTTAGTGTTATTTTTCATCAATGGTGTGTGTGTGTCCATTGGAGCTGTAGCCGGTTTTATGTTGCCTTCAAGTGCTCGTCGGATGTTATTTCCCGGTTGGAAAGTTGCAATGATTAAGAGTTTGTATTCAGGTTCGCTGCATAAGTTAGCTGTTTACTTAACGTGTTTTATGTTGCAATCTTTGACACAACGAAGCGATCGATATAATGCAACTAAAGGTTAGATTTGTTAGCTACTGTATATGGCCTATGAGTGAAGAAGGAAGTTATACATTACTTTTTTATCAAACACAATTTAAACATTGTTTCTTTATCTGTGTTAGATATGTAAATCCTAGGTACAAGTTTAGGTGTCTTTGTACGTGCTGTCTAAATCTAACACATCTCTGGGAATGTTTACGTTTTACTTGTCGGTCAGAAACTTGTTTTCACTTGAATCGGGGAAGCACGTTAATGTAGCATAATCATGGCTAACTGAGAAATATGGTAAACAGCTAGAAATATCAACGGACTCTTACCAAAAGTCGTTGTTTATTAGTGAGTAGTTTTAAACACAGAGGTCTTAATGACTTGCGTTGTTTCAGGGTGCAAATGAGAAGCACACATTGTGAGCTGTTTACCAAAATAGTTAGCATGGAAGCTAGAGCTAGCTCCTCAACCGTTAGCCTTGTGGATCAGTTTGCGTTACTGACCTCTAATTACTGATTAGTAAGTCAAAATAAATAGATACGATATTTATGAAGTACTTTGCATTGTATTTAAGGTTCATTTTTGTGAAGTGAATAAATAAATGAAGAAAATCGGTTTATTTTAAGTATAGGAAAGATTAGAGTAGGAGTAGGGGTTGAATATTTAATAGACTTGATGTAGACATTCGGGGGTTTAGTTTTGGCGGGTTTAATCAATTAGGTATTTCCTTTATGTATTTATGTCTCAGTTCTTATTAGTTAACCTGTCTCTGGCCCAGGATGCACTTTATAAGATAAACCTACAAAACAATAAACTGTGTAAAAGGTTTAGTTAGGTTCACTGACTCTATTCTTATATCTTGGTTTATTTCTGTGTTTCTTAATTTTACTCTATTAATTTCAACAGTAAAATATGTTATACCATGAAGCAGAGGCAGCACGGTGGCTTATTGGGTAGCACTGTCGCCTCACACCAAGAAGGTCCTGGGTTCGATCCCCGGGTGGGGTGATCTCGGTCCTTTCTGTCACAGTTTGCGTGTTCTCACCGTGTCTGAGTGGGTTTCCTACGGGTACTCCGGTTTCCTCCCACAGTCCAAAGACATGCTATCAGGTTGATTGGAGACACTGAATCGTCCTGTAGGTTTACCCAGCCGTGTAGCTGGAAACACGTTGGACCCAAGCCCGTATAAATGGGGAGGGGTGGAGAAAGCAATGGCAAACTGTCACTGCCGAAATACTTCATGGATCGATGATCAAGTGACTGAGAGTCGGCTGCGACTAATCAGATAATCATCATCATCACCATGAAGCAATGCTTCTGGCTCAGTAGCTCACAAACTTTGTTTATGTGTGTTTTAGGTGCGGGAGGTTTTTGCTTTTTTGCATCCCACCTCTGTGACACTTGTATTCCAGCAGCTTCTAAATAACTGCAGACTTGTGTTGTGGTAGTTCTCATATTCCACCTGCTCATTCAAACTAATGTTTTTGGGCATTGGGTGATTTGGATTTCCTTACCATTTTTGGAAACTAGACCACTGTTATGTATGTTGTACAGTAATTAGTAGAATGACAGTAATTAGATTTTTGTTTTTATTCATAGATGTAACGATACACTCTACCCACGATATGATACACGATGTTATTTTATTCCGTTTTAAATCAAAACGATATTCAAGACAAATTATGATTCACGAAAGTGTGTTCACGATACGTTTTTTATTTTATTTTATATTTTTAAACAAAATGACATTGAAGACAAGTTATGTCAAAGTTTCATTTTACTATGTCTCTTTAAAAGTAAAATTCTATATCTGCGATCATCTTTTATTCATCTAAATAATTAAAATCATTTTATTTATGAGGTAGATACACTATCCAGGACAATTGTACATGTCAACTGGTTTTACTCGTGACATTTTTGGTGGTGCTCTGTTACATCCATAGTGTGTGGCTCAGTCTAATGAAATCACTAGCACAGTTTACATGAACACTGAGAAATTACCGCTGGTAGAACAATCGCAATACAGTGATGGTGCTCTGCCGTATTTGGCTGGTGGACAACCTAAGCAGCAAAGTCAGATTTATGTGCTGTTTCAATAGTTAAATTATCTTGACCATTGGCACAGGTTGGGGGAAAAGTGTGTCTGATTCAGCTTAAAGATGGTCTTCTCTGAATGTGGAATCCATATACGCAAGTTAAAAGCTAAGGCTGGTGGTGCTGATGCAGGGAGTGATGCAGGGAGTGATGTAGGGAGTGTTTCTTTGGGGCACATTGGGCCAAGCAATGTATCAAGCATATAGTATGAATATGACATATTTAACCATTGGTGCTGACTACGTTCTTGAAAGTTATGAGCACAGGTTAATAATTAATGGGCTGGCTGCCAGCAAGGTGTGATTAGACATCATATTATGCAGACCGATATGCATTTCTCGTGACACCATCATCACCATGGATCCAAATCTCAATGCAATTTTCAGTTGCATGTTTTTTAATTGTAGAAGTCAGTGAATTGGGGGTGTATGTGCTTTCTAACAAAGTGGCAGGTAAATGTAATGTTTATTTTTCTTACCTTGCTACTATCTCATTGCAACTACTCTCACTTTACTATTTGCTCAAACCACAATATATCAACAGCCATGTGAGTATTGTGTCAACCAACCCCTTTTAAGAACCCTCAGGCAATATGGAACAACAAAAAGCTGTCCTTGAGCTGTACTTGAGCTTATGCACTACCGAGTACTCTCACATGCACTACAACTAGAATATTTTTTCCCATACCAATTATGTTCCACTTTTACTATATATATAGTCCCAGCTTTTCGATGGACTGAAAGCACACAGAAACACCCTGGATGGGACACCAGCCCATCAGAGGGCAGACACACATACATACACACACCTATAAGGCAACTCAGTGTTTTCATTGTCTGTTTGCATGTTTTTGAACTATGGGAGGAAACCGGAGCTCCTAGAGGAACCCCACATGGGCATAGCAAGAACATGCAAAAGACATTCATGATGAACATAATTATTGGTTAATAAATATTTAATGTGTGTTTATTTTTCAGGGCACCAATGCCTCTGCTTTGGAGAAGGAAATTGGACCAGAACAGTTCCCTGTTAATGAACATTACTTTGGCTTGGTCAATGTAAGTTACACCTCTTTAACATCAACCAGAATGCTAACCAGAGCAGAGTGTCGCTTAATACCGACCTTTAACATCTGTTTTGCTTAGCGTACTTATCTTTGTTTTTAAGATAACCTTGTTTTATAGCCACCTGCTCAACCAGGTGTCAGATTATAATTAATATTTACTTCCTGAAAGGAAGCACAGATCCTTAGAACTATTGCCTTGTTCTTGTGTGCAGATAACCAGCTTATGTGTGATCACTTCTGATTTATGACGTTTTTCTACAACTTTAAAATGTTTTCCTTTTGCAGTTCGGCAACACATGTTATTGTAACTCGGTGCTTCAGGCTCTGTATTTCTGCCGGCCCTTCCGGGAAAAAGTGCTAGCCTATAAGGTACAGCCACGACGCAAAGAGAGCCTGCTCACCTGCCTGGCAGATCTTTTCAACAACATCGCTACACAGAAGAAAAAAGTAGGAGTCATCCCACCTAAGAAGTTCATCTCACGCCTGCGGAAGGAAAATGGTAGAGTTACAGTCGGTTCAGAGTGGGTCACGGCAGCCCAATTTTCTTTTCATTTAGCTTTTGATGTGTGAAAAACGTTGGGGTTTAATTATGCCACTGCTATTTGTGTTTGTCTTGTTCTCCAACCCTCTGGAGACAGTATTATTAAAGTAGTACTACACTTCAAAATTAAAATTAGTTGTATTATAACATCGAGCACATTTTGCTAATCATGATTTATTATGTTTTTATTATAAAATTCTAATTAAAATATTTACATTATATTTTATTACAAGGTGGTTTTTGTAAACAGTTTTGACCCTCTTTATTTCAATTTATGTGTTCTTCAATTGAGATAAAGTTTATATCTTTGGGTTGTCGTTTAAGAAAGATACGGTACATGAGCAAAAAATAAGATTACTGTTTAACCTTAAAAATTTCCAGAGTTCGAAATGCGTTATAATATTGTATACTTTATAATATTTTTGGCTCTTTATTAGACCCTCTGGTTTTGCATATAGTGCAAAGATTATTGAACCATGTAGTGTTCTGCAACACCTGTATCAAAATAATAATATTTAAATATGTTTAGATGCACAGACGCTTATCAAGGTGGTTCCACAGAGATGCTCAGTTGGGGGCATTACTGGGGCAAAACCTTAATTAGTTGTCGAAACTGATCACTGATTTATTATTGTCTCCTAAAAAGAGTTGTTCGACAACTACATGCAGCAAGATGCACACGAGTTCCTTAACTACCTGCTCAACACCATTGCCGACCTGCTGCAAGAAGAGAAAAGCCAAGAGCGGCATCAAAATGGCAAGCTGGTGCAGAATGGAGGTGCTGGAGGAGGTGGAGGAGGAAGCGGGACCACCACAGGGGAGGCGAATTCGGCTGAGAAGAATCAGCAGACCTGGGTGCATGAGATTTTCCAGGGCACACTGACCAATGAGACGCGCTGCCTCAACTGTGAAGCGGTGAGCTGATGTGGAATGAGCGGTGTAGCTGCCATCATGAGTTCAGCTATGACTCAGTGGATGTTACTAAAAGAGGCTATTAAACATCAATTAGGCATGTGTTGTAAATATCAAACGGGGTTTGATAATCTCCTCAAATTGTTAACTGCCCAGCAGTGGTCAACGGTTAACCGACAACCACTAGACACTTCACATATTGAGTACAATGCCTTTGTTTGTACACTGAAACTCTTTCTTCTAGCTTGTTTCTGGAAGCTGTGGGCAGAGCTCTGGAGTACAGGCCCAACTGTTCACCAATATTGTAACATTCCATGATCAAAATGACACCAGTGATTTGCTACATTGGTGGCACAGCTACTAGTGCTCCAGCTTTAGTGCCATGAGAGTCCTATGTTTAAACCTTGCCTTAAGTTATTGTTTGAGGGATTTGGCATGCTTTCCCTATGTGATATAGAAGAAAGGAAACCTGTTTGTGGTGGTTGGGAAGCAGCCTACACACTACTACAGAACAAATGATCAAGTCTTCACATTGAAATTAAACAAAAAGAAAAATTGTCACTTGGAATAAAAAGAGTTGCTTGGGTCAAAAGTTAGAAACCAGTTTTCCAATAGTTTTGATAGATGTGACAGGATTTGGTTTGTACTTGCATGCCTTTCTGCAATTTAGCGTGAGAATAATGCTTTCAGTTAATTGCAGTGTATGACGTTGTTTGGTATTATTCAAGATTCTGTAAATAGTTTTATCACATATCAAATCTCTGTATTTTTGGTACACTGTTAGCTTAGTGGGTAGAGCTTTGGATTATTAAGTGAGGGTTTGTCCGTTAAAATCCGGGCTGCCACTTTTAGGCCCTTGATCCAGACCCTTAACCCTGTGTACTCCAGGCCACTGTACAATGGTTGACCCCAGTTGTCAGAAGTTTGCACAATTTGTATTTTATTTTTAAGAAAAAACACTCAAAAATGGAGCTTTGAACTATTCCTATTTTTGACATGTGTCCTTAGGTGAGCAGTAAAGATGAGGACTTTTTGGATCTCTCTGTGGACGTGGAACAGAACACGTCTATTACACACTGTCTCAGGTAAGCTTTCAGTCCATCAAGCATAGCCACCTCACAATTATAATTATACAACATTAGCAATGTGTTGAAAAAGAAATGTCAAAAGACCTTGTTATTGGTAATGGACGTGAGATACATTCACACAGGGGCTTCAGCAACACGGAGACATTATGCAGTGAATACAAATACTACTGTGAGCAGTGTCGAAGTAAGCAGGAGGCACAGAAAAGGTAAACATAGACTAACTCAGCACTAGTTTTTCAGCTTTCAATACATTTGGCTTAAACTCTTGTCATGTCCTTTTTGCTTTTAGGATGCGGGTTAAGAAATTACCCATGATCCTAGCTCTGCATCTAAAGCGCTTTAAATACATGGATCAGTTGAATCGCTATACCAAGCTTTCCTACCGTGTGGTCTTCCCTCTGGAACTGAGACTCTTCAATACCTCTGGAGATGCCACCAACCCTGACCGCCTCTATGACCTTGTGGCTGTGGTAGTTCACTGTGGGAGGTACGGGGTTTAATCTGACTCTCGCAAACACAGTGTTCTTAATAAATGTAATTATGTAATTATGTTGTAGTGCTCATGAAGCGAAGCTGTGAAATATGCACTATTACTGAAATGCAGGCTTTTAAATTTAGAGGCTCCATCGTCCATCGAGACGCTTCACGGAAATGAATGGCTACATCTAATTGGGGGGTGAGGTGGGGTGGTTGTTTAGTCCAGTGTGCATTCTTGTATCCACTGTTTGTGTTAACCAATGTTTAGGACAATCAAATGAAGCTCAAAATAGGCATGTAGGGCCATTAATTATTTGTGTAAATAAATAAACTAACAAAATCGGATATAAAGGGCACCTCAGTAAAATCCACTAGCTCTCTACCTCAGAAAACTTGAAAATAAAGGCCATGTAAGCTTCTCCACATCAAAACAAACACTCATTGACTTTGATACAGCTATATTACTTAATGTCTGTGGCACAGAAAGAGTAAACAATAATGTAAACTGTGAAGAAAAATATCTGCTTAAAATCTTTTATTTCCTTTGTCCTTTTTAGTGGTCCAAATCGTGGTCATTACATCACTATAGTGAAGAGTTATGGGTTCTGGCTTCTGTTTGATGATGATATTGTAGAGGTAAGTTTAAAAAAAATGACTGACAACTAGCACTTCCTATTTAAAACTTGACTATTGCGACATAGCTACAACATCATAGAATAGAATGCATTTATTTGGCATGTACAGGTGTACAGCACAATTAAATTCTATTTCGCATATCCCAGCTGTGCGGCATGTTTTGTCTTGAAAGAAATGTCTTGTCTAGTCTGCAGGTTAAGACTCTGGAGCAGCTTTATTAATGAAGCGTTTGGCATAATACCAAACATGCCTTTGACACAGACGGATCACATGATGGAGTGCCTACTGTGAATGTTAGTGCGTTCAGGAGGGTTAATAAGCACCTGGCTGGTGAACTGACTTTGCTCAGTGGAGACGTTAATGGATTAGTAAGGCTTCTTTATCCCCGGTCCAGCTAAGCCCCAGTGCATTAAAGGAGAACACAGATTATGTTTTTCCATGCTGGCACATCTTTCCGACAGCTAATTTGGTTGTGGAAATTAAGAGACTGGCAGAACGCTGGAAGTTTTCACGGCCTTAGTGTTTATACCATCAGCCTGCTGTGATTCCAGCACAGCCCTCAGATTTCCCTGAGACTAGTTTATTCAAATAGTTTACAATCAGTCTTTTACCTTTTTACCTACCATTAGACAGATATTGAAAACGTCTTCACATTGTTTTATTGCTGTAAATAACATTCTTAGATGGGAAAGCTTTGAGCTCTGTGTGTGCTAATATAATTATGTAGTTGTGCAGCTTTACTTTTGTTAAAGGAAGCCTGTACTAGCACGTGGTTTGTCTCAGCCATTGGGGAACCGACAGAGGGCGCCACAGTGCAGAGCACTGTAGGTATACAAATTGGGGCAATGCAATAAGTTTCATTAAAAGGCCACTGAAATCGTTGGAAATCTTTTGTCAGTTAAATGAAAGTTCCGGAACATTAACAAATCACATGCTTTCATTTAAATGCATGGTAGAAAATGACAATGATGTTTCTATTTAAAAGATAAACAAAAACTTGAACATTAATGTTTGGTAATAATTACTCAAAAACTTTTTTGGACTGTGGGAGGAAACCAGACCACCCAGAGGAAACCCACATGAACATGCAAACTCCACATAGAAAGGACCCAGATCCACCCAACGAGGACCTTTGTGATTTAAGATGACGGTGCCACCCCACTGATTTGCCTACTCATTAAATGAGGTTTCCTCCCACAGCTGTGTCTACATACCCAACTGTGTATGATGAAGCCTGTGATGTTCAATATGAAGATTCTAGTTAACTTTAAATGCTAATGGGTATTGAATCACATCCATATAAACCAACCTGAGTAAAATCTTATTCTTAAACCCATCAATAATGAAAGTAAAATGCTACTACAGTACAGACAGACAAGACATTATTTTTCTTTAAATAAATGCAACCAGCACATGCCAGTTCTATAAAAGTTTTACAGTGATAATTGATTAAGAAATCAAGTAACCACTTCTCTGTCTTTGCAGAAAATAGATGCCCAGGCAATAGAGGAGTTCTACGGCTTGACGTCTGACATTTCCAAAAACTCAGAGTCAGGCTACATCCTCTTTTATCAGTCCAGAGACTGAATTGACGTCGGTATGGGAATGAGACCGCGTGCCTATGTGAAAGTCAGGCTTGTGCAGGAGGCTTGGGCTTCGTACGCCCCCTAAATTCAGACCCCCGCAGCCGAGCCCTGGGTCATCTAGGTGCATCAGGAAGGCTTTGCGCTGGAGCAGCCAGCAAACGGAAGATAGGGGCAGCAGTTGCCAAAGGAACCAGGGCAGCACAGCCTCGTCCGAACAGAAGAGATGAAAGCCTGTTGGTTCTCCATTACACGATCGTTATTTGGGTTACACATTTATCATGATTTGCAGTCACAGGGAGATATTTGCATTTTAGCCATTGCAGGTGGTCAGTCCATAGAAATATGCTTTGGCACAGATGTCTGATCTACTGTAGGACGAAAAAAAGGTTTTGGCACAAATTTTGATGAAATTATCATTGACTGGCGATCGTTTCTTAACAGACATATGAAAAACATTTAATATTATTTTCCCACTAGGCAGTCAGCTATTCATGATGGCTTCTTGTATTTACACTAGATTACGCATTACCGTATTAAATGTGGCAATAATACACCCCAGCTCTGCCCCATCATGGCAATCTAGTTCAGCTGGTTTTGATTACAGTGATGTGGGTTTTGATTATCGTGAGCTTTCTTTTACAAAGTCAGTCTTGTGGAGCAGAGAGCACAGAATGCAGTCGTCAAGCTTCTGCTTCACTTCAGTATAAAGTGTGAAGTGAAAGGAAGTGTTGCTTTTGTGATTATTTTGGTTGAGTATTGACCCGATTAAGATTCTAATTTAAAATGCACCTTCTGAGTGCAGCACATTGATTGACACACCAGACACATGGACATTGTAGACTGTAATCATTTTAATTCATTCCCTCCACCCGATTTATCCTGGTCGGAGTCGCTCAGGTCAGGTTCCATTCGGACACGCTGGGTGCAGGGCAGATGATGCCGGGACAGGGCAGCACTCCATGGCAGGCCTGTCATTATCCTGTTCGAGATGAAGACGTGGAAAAAGAATGAATTATCCAATAGTCCATTAATGTACTCTGCATGATGATTCTTCCCTAATGAATGCGTTATGATGCTGGGTGGTGTTCTAAAAATTTGGTTCTAGTCAAGATTACATTTTAATTTGATCTCCCAAAGCAAAAAACTGATGTTGGTTAGGGTGTTTAATAGGTTTTACATTCAGAGGATACAAAAAGTGTTAATATCTACTGACATTGAGAGTGTAACGTACAATTGCATGTGGAAAAAGCCTCTGATTTTATCACATGTTTAATTTGAAATATATTTTAATTGCTTGATATTACCATCGTCACACCCCTAAACAGAGGAATTCAACCAGCTTCAGGACAAACATTATCCTATAGTTCATTAGACATGTTTTCTTGATAAGTCACCGGTTTAACACCGGTCATCTTAGACCTGTTACATGATATCATGGCTGTTGAGCTTGAATACATTTATAAACAACGAGCATCATTCAGCATTAATCAAAGGCTTCATTCAGTATACACAACAGAATCATAATGGCATGTGTATCCTGACATACTGTGTTTAGAACACTTTATGCATCCTGTTAACCACCATGACTGAACTAGTAACATTGTGTGTTATACCTATGTCTGCATTATCTGAACATTTAAGAAGGTTTTTTTCAGTTTTAATAGTAAGCAAAGAAATGGAGAATGGAGAGCGGCCTGAAGACTGTACTTCATAATTTAAACAAAATGATATTTATTACTATTATTTTTGTTTTTATATATTTTTTTCTAATGATGAGCATGACACCGAAGACATGGAATGTTATTTGGGCAGTTTCTCTGGCCTCAGCAATGTATGATTTGAAGTCGGCATCTTTCATAAATGCTCCAGGCTGCGTTCATTGAGTTCACTGACATTAATGCACTGATCATTGTAATATTTATATGAGCTAAATTAACATAATTAAGCCAGATTGCATCTGCAGCTTGTGAAAAGCGGTGCTGGCCGAATCATGCTTCCGGTCACATCGTGATGGTATGTGAAAAGTCTTGTGGACAGTAACCCCCATCCCTAACCACTGCCTGGTGCGTACAGTAGCAATGTCGATTCAGAATGGGTTTTTAAAAGTGCACTTTGATGAACAATGTACAGATTGGGGGGAATTGTGAAAAGCTGAGGAGGAAGTTTATGGAATGTGAATGAATAATGGGTTTTGTTAAACCTGATCCTAATAAAATGAAAAAGAAATCTGTTATCTGTTGTTTTTATTGTGTTCTTTTAAATATCAACAGCTTTCTCTATAAGTGTCAGTTGCACTTGTACAGTAGCCATGTTTAATTCATTTAGATTTTCATGTTTGATGGCACTGTGCAGTTCTCTGAACTTGCAACTGCACAGTAATACAAATGTTATATATCCACTCAGTCTTACTGGTGTGGTTTGATGATCTGACATCTTTAATGAGATATCTGCCAGACATATCAAAATATGAGCTGAAAAGTAGTAGGTCCAGCATGGGAATGGTAAGTGAATTTATAGGACATGTTTCACCACTTGTTTAGTAGTCTCACATTGTTATGGAATTGGTCCTCTTATGTTTTCCATATGCTAAACATGTCCTTTAACAGCCACTGGCTTTTAGTCGATGATATTAAATGAGCTGATAATCAATAATGGAAACCCAATCCATGAACATTCTGAATTGCTTTGGAATCTCATTGCCCAACTTAAATCATTTTGATTTGTGAAGGAATAAATCAATTTTAATCATGAAATGGTACATTCCACAGTACCACCTAGATGAGCAGTAATACAGTCTCTGGAGGCCTCAGCCTTTGCCAATTTAATAGATGAATCACATTAAGTCCTCCAACATTACAGTTCCACCACAAACTGAGATAGTTTGTACGAAATTGTTTATCAAACTTTTTCAACAGACATGACCCACACCTCTATGGTAGCACCTAGCTAATTTATCACCAAACTGTAGTGCTCAACGTGAAGCTTTTGTGACCGGATGGAGACACGTTCTTAAGTCAGCAAATGAGACCCATATTTGATTGTATAAGTTTTATTAATAGAATTTTGGTTTGAGATGTTTCAATAACCACATTTACAGGTGAGTTAAAAAAAGAAGGTGCAAGTAATCAGGACTATCTCAATGTGACATTTTACAAAGGCTGGTTTACCTTATTCAGTGATGGAAACATTTTTCTTACTTCTAAAATTATTTAACAATGGATTAGCAGCCAAATAATACCAATTACATAGTCATCCAGATGGATGACTACGTCTGGAAAAGCACAACTTTACATTTTTTATGGGAAAAGCTGCAACAGTGGTGGACAATTTCTTTAGTTGTCCCCAAGAACTATATCATGTGACCTACAAGCTTGTAAATGTTATCACACCACAATGAGAAAATATGAAAAAATATATACAAGTAAACCTTTCATTCAGTCAGGATTAGGAAACCTTTCGAGTAGCTGTTTCTAAATGTTGATGTGATTTGAGGTTGTATTTAAATAACATGTTGGGAACCACACACTTATTTATGCCCTAATAAGTAAAGACTTAAAATTAAAAGTTTCTTAAAGTATTAATGCTTGGACAAGAAACAGCCTTCATATTAGTATTTTTAAAGATTCATTTAAAGATTCATGCAGTTCATTTTAGGGTCTCTATCGCCATCTTGTGGTGAGAAGTTTTACGAGTCAATCATCCCAGTCTTGTCATACACATTACATTACATTACATTATTATTACATTACATTACAACATTATCTTACAGTAAAAAAATACATGTGTATTCTTTAAATAGATGCTTTTGCTTTCCTTTGCTTCCTGCTCAACTTATTGACAGTGGTCACTGAAGAAGTTCTGAAGAGATGGGCTTCTTCTGATAAGGGTCATCTGTAATGAAAAGTTCAAAGAGTTTGAGTCGGACAGCCTTCGTTTAATTATTCATTTAAAAATTACAAAAGTCATCAGACGAATTATGAATGTTATACTTTTATTTAAGAGCATTAATACTGATACATAAATATCTTGTGTAAAAATAAAACACTTTATATCAAGCTTCAAGCAGCTGCCTAGGCCAGTAGACCAGTTTCAAATACTTATCAAATAAAAATGTTCAGGTTTATAAAAATAATCATATTTTAAACCATTTATTTATGTAACAGTATAATTCCCCTTTACAGTTCAGTACATAATTTCTATATTATTATATGCTATATTACTGTATAGAGCATGTTGCTACCCCATAGAATCACTTATACTGCAACACTGATCATTTACTGTGTAAAGTAAAAACAACATGTAAGTCCATCAATGAATGCTTG
>JAYDZG010000036.1:16309472-16332881 GCA_034509265.1 Microcambeva bendego
ACTGGTCATTTACTGTGTAAAGTAAAAACAACATGTAAGTCCATCAATGAATGCTTGGGCTTTTTGATGATCTTCCAAAATATACAGTATGTACAGTATGTTTAATGACTTGCAATTGTTTGGATATGGCTGCACAGTAAAAAAGTTATGGTTGTAAGGACTAAATATATTATGTTGATACATGATTGCACAGGCCTGAGAGAGCAGACCTCTTAAAGCAGTGTAATCAAATTCTACTCTGTGTATAGCTGTTTGTTCAGAGCAATCGGAAGAAGAAAGATCCATTATGGGCTACAATCATGAGATAGTCGTTTATATCTCAGAAAAAAAAGCTGTATTACAAATGGGGCAACCTTGTACACAAACGTCTTGTATCTGATGCATTTGAGTATTGTACATTGAACACAAATTTAAAGATTATCCCAGACTTTGATATGTTTCTAAAGAGAAATTACAATGGTAATGCCACATGGTGAAGACATTTACTGCCTAGCATTGTTGGCTAGATCTTCAGGTTGATGAACCACTTATCTAAGGTGTTGATTTATCAGCAGTGCATTAAAAAATTGAAAGCATAGAACTATAACTCATGCATGATGTCTACGTTTTAGCATATTACAGTAGCAAAAAGGTGAATGTTTTATTTTAAGACTTTGAGAACCACAATTCTAACATGCGCAGTGTTTTAAGAAGGATGTATGGGCTAAGCGAAACAAAATAGGGATTTTTCTGTCATTAACACCTTGGCTAAAAGTAAACTCTGCATAATATTTCAAACACATTCAAATACAAAATAGTTGTCTGTTCAAATATATTTCTTTAGGTTGCAGGACTGTAGTTTGTGTAAATAACAAGGAAATCAAGTTTAGCATAGTGCAAGTAATTGCTAGCCACACACACACCTCAATCCAGGATCAATTTAAAATTAATATGTCAATGTGAGAACGAAACTTATAAAACTCGTTGCGTTGAAGTCCAAATTACTTTATTTCTCCTCACATGAGCTTTATCTGGAGGAATAAAGTAGTTCTGCTTGAATAATATGCGACTATGTACGACATTTACTATTTATTTGTGGATTAACCGCCCCCAGACGGCAGTATGGTATAATAAGAATTAATGATCAAATCTAAGCAATAAAAAAGTGTCATTAGTGCAAGTAGTGTGTTTACATTGGGATAAAGTAAAAGGTGATGAAAAACTATTCGAAAATTATAATATTCAAGATAGTTTAGTGCTACTTGATGGTTCAATGGGCTCAAAGGAAAGAGGACTTAGGTTTGGTTACAAGGTGGAGCAGCCCGTGTCCTTTATGTGCACATTCTCCCTGTGTTTATGAGGATTTCCTCCCACAGTCCAAAGATAATCAAGAGAAACAAATTGGCTGTGATTGAAGTTCGAACTGATGTATCTTGTGAAACATTATTTGGGGGGGTGGGCACTTGGGAAAGAAGTGCTCATGGCATTATTTAAATTGACATTGACAGAGAATAAAATAGCTTGTATGCTTGAAATGATAAATGTGAAATATACTGTGGATGAAAACGTAAAAATGAAAACTGGTTATACTTTATGTACACTCTTGTCAGCATCTCATGTATGTATAAAACATACAAACCCCTGTTTAGACAAGTCTTTATGTTTACATTCATTTTGATCAAAAATGATCCCATATTTACTTCTTCAGTCTTAATTAGCTTTTTTGTGCAGTGCACAAGGCCTTCATTTCTCTCCTGGAGCTTGTGACATATTGATACATAAAAGCATGCACTGCATGGCACAAAAATAAAGGATACAAGAGGATATTGATGTGAGAATACAGAATATAAATAAAATGCCCACAATGATGTAGGGTGGTATCTACAAGTAAAAAGTTATTGTACACTTGTATGGAAAAAGTAACTAGTACATAGTATATATATATACACACACACACATATATATACACACACACACAGCTATTCCATGTTATTTTATGGGTGCCAAACTCGCAGTCAAAATAATAACATGAAATAGTTCTACACCACCAAAATAAAAGTGGCTGATTCAGGTTTTTTCATCATTCAGCTACAGAAAAAACACGTATGCTCCTTCTTTTGCAAGTGTATGCAAACTTTATACTGTGTGTGCAAGTGCACGTGTGTTAAGGAGTATCACAGTCGCTATAAATCAGGTAAGTACTGTCTGCTATGCTAGTGTACTATGCACAATACAGTCTGACATCTATAGGTCATACTACGGTCTCTGAGCCAGACACCTTGCCAGTGAAAAAGTCCCAGAAGTTGCTTGGTGTCTTGATGTCATCAGAGGTGGTGGAGGAGGTGTTTGAGTTCTGTCGTACCCACACAACACTTCTTTCATTTAAGCTCTGTGGCTGGCAGGTGTCGTCCTGCTGTACTTCACTGAAATCTGTTTGGCATGATGGCCCTGTGCCACCCAGTCGCTCCTGCTCATCAAGTTGGTGGAGGGTAGATGCCTGGACAAGACTTAGCAGATTATGATGGGAGTGGAAATGTCGCATCTTGGTTATGGACTTGGTCGGAGCTTCTGAAGAGCCTGGCACACATGTGAACAAAATGTACCCATTTATCTAAATAACTAGACAGCTAAATTTAAAAAAATCTAGTTCTAGTGATAATGTTTATAGGTAAATACTTTAATGGCCAAAAATCATCAGTTGTAGTAGTATTAGTTATATTAGTTGATTAGTTTAACCCTTGTGTGCTCCTGTCTAGCCTTGACTGCTACCCCAGCCCCAACACTTACCCAAGCCCTAATTCATGATCAAACCCTAGCTGTAGCCCAAGCCCTAACCCATATCCTAGTGCCAAGCCGACCGGCAACGGGGAGTTTTGAACTGGTGAGTTAAGTGCTGGTGTGCTAGTGGAAAATCCCACTGCTCCATTCTTTTTTAAATAAATGAAAGTGAAAATTACATTTTGATTTATAGTCTTTAAAAAATCTTACCAAATATGCAACGCTATTAAATATATTTAACAAGCACATGATCTTAGGGTGTCCACCAACAAATCATTTGCATAAAGATATCTGCAACAAGTCAGTAGCCAGTAGAAAAAGGACAACAGAGTTAGACTCACATTTTTTGTTAGCGTTGAAGCGTAGTGTTTTAAAGAGGAGTTCGCTGCTCAGACGGCTTCCACCTGTTGATTCTTTAAACAGAGCAGAAACAGGCTCGATGGGAGACAGGTCAACACTGGATTGGCCTACAGAGCCCAACGAGGCCTGAGTGTCCCTGCGTACTGCCAGGTCTGGTTCCACCATCACACCACTGCCACTGTTACAGGGCACACCACCAGTATAACTGAATTCAAAAGTGTTAATACAATTATAAGTATCAAGTTGGAAAGTTAAATAAATAAAATACAGATATTCTCATCATCCGTCACGAGATCCGGAGGAGATTTTTCAACTAACCTAAGTTTCCTGCGCAGTAGATAGTCAATAACATCTGGATCAGTCTGAATGAGACTCATAAGCACCTCCTGCTGAAGTTCGGCAGAAACCTGCTCACAGTTTCACAGAGTGCAAATAATTATACAACCAAATCATAATAAATAGATCCACATTGCTGTTCTTCTAGAATAATCTATTAATCTGGAACTCACCGTGAAGAGGTGTTTATAATTTTGGATAAGCAACAGGGTGACGTTAATAATGGTGGCACTGTCTTCAATTCCCAGAGCACCAGAGTCTTTTTCTGCCCCCTTTTCCCTCTGCAACAGATTCGGCCCAAAGATCACAGCCAAGTTGGCTGCCGTCATCTTATTACCTGAAATCTAAGAAGAGTGTAGCTGTAAGAAGGATAAATTACTTAACCTGTAAAAGCAAATATGAATTCAAATGAAAATGGAAATAAGCACACAAAATAAGGAAAAAAAACGATTTTAGAATTAGCAAACTAAAATCTAAAATAAAGAAGTTAACTCAATTTTAAAAACTCTAGTGAAAATTATTGTAAAAAGAATAGACTTAGAATAGTGAAATAAAAAGAATTAGAAAAATAAATTACAACATAAAAATGTAAGAATGCATAAACGTAAAAATGAATAAATGCAACTATAAACGTAAAAAAAATGTTAATTAAAGTAAAAAGAGTACAATAAACAAAAATACATATAATGTATATGAACTGACAAAACTAGTTAGAAATTGTCTCAGAAATCCAGGATGAACTAAAAGGAACAGTTTGTTTGTTTATTGAGATTTTAATGTCATGTGTTACACCTCACTTGCATGTTTTAAGACTGTGTGAGGAAACTGTGTGGTTTAGTCTGGGTGCTCCAGAACATGCAAACTCCATACACAAAGGACCTGGACCACCCCACCTGGGGACCGAAAACAGGACCTACTTGTTGTGAGGTGAAAGAAACAGTAAAGCTTTGTACAGGGTGCAGTGTAGTACCTCCTGTTGATCCGGGGTGACCGAGTCTTGAGCATGTTCCTGTACTGTATGTAATAAACTCAGCAATTTCAACAAAGTGTCACAGTTACACGGCGGCAGCAGATACAGCAGCTGCTGCAGGTACGTCAGCTGATCTACACCAGATAAATCTAAAACATGACATAAATGTACACATACTCAGGCACTGCTTATTATCAGGTTAACAGTATTCATATTTACTAATATTTATACACATAAGTAAATAAATAACTATGACTAATATATTTCATTATGATGACTATTGACCAAATGTTATGAGTGGTAGGCAATTTTTAGAACTTTAGGTACTTGGTTTACCATACAAATAAGTGTTTGCTCATGCTACATTGCATTTTAATGGATTTAACACCAAATAAGGACGAGTTAGCTAAATGGAAATAACTTTAGGCTATCAATAAAAAGGTTGTGTGTTCAAACAGAAACTTTGGAATCATATGCAATCTTTAAAAGCTGTGAAAATATCTGTTCCCTGAAGACGTATTGTTTTAAGAATGTCATAGATTTTGATCATGTGGTAGCCATGTGGCCACACTTGCTTAAAATGTACATGCACACTATATGTGTGTGTGTGTTTGTGTGTGCGTGTGTGTTCATACTGTTAGCATGAAGAAAAGCTGAGTACAGTTCCCTGGGCAGCAGAGGGTCAGGCATATCCCTTAGGAACTCCTTTAACAGCGCGGCCACATCATGAACACTGTGCTCTTCATCCAAAACTACATCTGTCCCACTGTCAAAGTCCTCACGCAACTGAGCACACAAACAATGTGGTCATTTTCCCCACACACGTACTTTTACAACTGAACAGTACACACAATACTGGTTTATTCTATTTAACTATTCCTAGTAAATACAAAAATACATAAAAGTAAGTAGTACACAGATTGTGTATATAGTGTCATGTATCAGCTAAATCAAAGGAAGTGGCAAGGTTTGTCCTGAACTGGCACTAGGGAGCAGTGTGAGCTCACACTTACTTGACGGACTCTTTTTTTGGAGCTGCCAACTCGGAAAATCCCCACCGTCTGCAGCCCTGGAACATAAAATTAAAAAGGAAGAAACCCAAATTACTTCTTCATTTGGGCTTTTTAGTGCTTCGAGTTTCATCTGTTCTTGAAAGCCAAGTGCATGTGCTAGACACACAAGTTGAAAACAATGGAGGAACACTAGTCTCGAGAGACATATAATCGCATCACTGTATATTTATTTTAGCCTAATGTTTATTTCTTTCAAAGTTACTATAACTACCTCATAAGCAATCCCAAAACCAATCATATTTATAAAACACACAGCACACTTGGTACATTTTCACCCAGTCTTCTTTAGAATGCTTCTATAAAAATTATATCTGTCACCTTAAACCAGAGTAATTCCAAACATACATGGAGGATATTATGATGAATTCTGATGTTTATTTTTTGATCGCGGCATTAGAGTTTAAATTTGAGTTCAGAACTTGCAGATATTTTGTTATTTGTCTCCCAAATACTTGTTTGGGATAGAGAGACCCCCAGAAACCACAAAGTGAAACAAGAGAGTGGGAATGGAGGAGCTGTTCTGGGGCACCTGTGTGGTCTATTGAGAGATGTGTGACTGACTCCAGATTGGCATGCTTCACACACACTCGAACAGGATTGTAAATCTGGATGATTACATGTCCATATTGTTGTGAACTGTAGAAGCCGATAGGGACAGAGTTCAGTTATTAAAACTTTATGCCAGTGCCTGATTTGTTAGCATTTTTCTCTCCCCGTGTTTAGTTAGTGACTGAGTCTTGATTGTTGTGCCACTTAGTTTCATGGTTACTAATACTTGGACTTTTTTATCATATCTTTTGTTTAGTCCCCAAATTTTTTCAGACTACTTTCTTCATCCAAACCTAACTTATTATAATTGGTGGTCTTTTATGAATTAAAAGGCCAAATGCCACAGAATCATTCACCCATATTTATATATAATAGTAACATTTACAGTTTAAGAAGACACTTAAACAAAGCAACTTACAAACTTACATTCATGACGTTATGATGGTTAAGGGCCTTGCTCGAGTGCTAATTAGATGTAAAATATCAATGGTACAATGGCTTGAACAAGCAACTCTCTGAATGCATGTTCAGTCCCACTACAGTACACTTTCACGGTGGTCTGTGTGTTTGAAGTGTGAGTTCAATGTTGATGTAATGAGTCAACAGCAGGAGTTATTAGCTTTGTGAAAGCCTTGGTGAAATGATTACAGGTAATGTTTTAAATGGACATTGAAGAATGGTCTCTTCTTCAATGATCATGTCCATACAAGAAATGGCGCCCTCTAAACATTCCAGTCTGTCACATGGTGTCCCTTTTCCACAGAAATATGGAAACTTTAAGTAAACACAGTAAAAATATATTTTTAAGTACATAGTTCTGATTTTTACCAATCCATATGATGATAATAAAAATCATCATCATCATCGTCTATTTAATGGGAAACCACTTTGTTTCATTATTGTTTTTAGTATTGTATAAATTGTATTAATTTCACTTAATTATGAATTCTACAGAATTAGGTTTGGGAGTACTAAGAAAAAGTAAGTACTTTAACTTGGAATTGTTTAATTTTATTGTCTTCATTATTTTAAATAGTTTTTATTGTGCGTCAGCACTCACCGTATGTGTGGATGTGTTGACAGCAGCGCTGCATGACGCGGGGTACCTGTCTGTAAATGGGATTTAGGCTCAACTTGGCCTGTGTGCGACCCGATTGTGTCTTTTTCATGTCCAGTTCATTAGGATGAGACAGCTGCAGTGCCTCTAGGAGCCTTGACTGACTTTCCACCAAGTCTGAAATACAGTCCACTGACATGCCTCCCTGAGATGTAAGGAAAATCAAAGAGAAAAAAAGGGTGAGAGACACAATCACCAGAACATTAAGCCATGTTTGCTTTGAAATGTGAAACCAAACTTTCAACTACTCAGAAGGACCTTCAATGCTTGAAGATGAGGTCAGATGAGCTCTACAATTGATTCTAAAAACTTTGAAGACCAAATTATAACAACAAGTCTGGAGAATCACTCAATGAGCAGCAGATAAGAAATGGCCAGTTTGGATCCCGATGCCAAAATAAGTGAAGTAGTAGTGTGCAGACTACTGTACAATCTCCCTCACACATATCAATAACCTTTGACATGTGAATGACAAAACACAAAAGTTTAATTAACAATGCTTTGTTGCACAGCAATAAAATTTAATAATAAAAGTCTTTAATGTTTTAGTTATGATGTTAATTTTGTTTGTGACATTTAGTAGACGCCTTCATCCAAATGGACATAACAATTGTGACTAAATACAGTTTGAGCAGTTGAGGGTTAAGGGCCTTGCAGGATGTGCAGAAAAAGAACTTCATTGTACTGTACATGTATATACAGATAAAAAAAAACTACTTCATCTAACATTCATAACTTCTCCATAATGTAAAAACTGAAAAATCAAACTGAATGAAATACAGGGGCCTTGTCAAAGTCAACACCTCAATTCTATTCAGATTCTGTGATACGACTTGAAAGCCCTTTATTGTGGCTAAAATTAGGCAATTCCAAAAAACAGACTGACATACTATCTCCATAGCAACAGTAAAGACTAATATTTACTTATGGAAAGCATTTGGTCACAGCTGCTGCTTCTAAAAATGGTACAAACCGTTATTAAGTTTAAAAGGGGCATTAACTATGGATGTTCTTTCTCTGTCTAATATATGTGTCATACTTAATTGTTTCACATGTTAAAAATGATATGAGAGAAAATTGGAATGACTGTGTTTGATGGCACAATAACTTTCAGAAAAAAGGAGTAAATACTGTCTTAAAAATACAAATATTACAAAATAAAAGCATACAAAATACCTTTTACTAATGTTTTAACTGAAATGTCATTAACTTTATTAACACATTTGTTCTTTTTACCAAAATTAAACTTATATTAGCTTTAAAATAATTTATTATTTTTAGAAACAGCAGTTGCTTGACAAAGCATTGCTTAATATTCACCTATTCACTCCATAAGTGGCTACTTTAGTGAAACAGTAATGGAAAATACATTAGCATGCAATTACTACCAATCCTGCTTCAGGCATGCAAGTTTATTCACTGGAATGTAAACACACTTTTATAAAGACTCCTCAGCCGTCTACACATTGTCTACTGGTTGGGTCTGTGTAACTTAGCTTACAGTGGTGGACTGATCCACATGCTTTACTTTCAAACTGTTTAGCTTTCACCTCAAGAGATTTTCTATTCCCACTCAGCCAAGGGTGTAAGATCATAACTTTTTGTAATACTGATGTATGGATTTATAAAATGTATTTGTGGATATATAAAACTGATGTATGTATATGTAAAATTTTAAATAGCTTTGAGTTTTGGGGAAAAAATGATTCCAGTTCTTAATAGGACACCAAACATCTCGCTCTCGCTCTCGATATGAAAAATAATAGAAGTGGCCATTAGTATGTCGTGCTGGATTTCAATCCTTGAAATGACCTGGGCATAGACATTAACAGCTTGACATTACCAGTGAAAAAAGTATTTTTGATTATCAAGTTTTATTTTATAAAAAAGTGTCTTGTTTATATTTGTATTATCTTATTTGTCTTATTTATAATTACACCTTTTCACGTCTTTGTTGAACATATTTAGTTCCAGTGGAAAACATGTGATCTATGGGTAATAATAATACCCCACCATATAAAAGGTAGACAAAATCTGTGAAAAACTTGCCCCAGGATAAGAAACCTGCACACTGCTATCAGCTGACCGAAGCCATGATGTTAAATGCTCTAAAAACCTTTTAGGATGAACTAGAATGTGGGTAAATTCACAAAAGCTTTTTGACTGACATCACACCTACAGATACAATCCATCTGTTGGAGGGAATACTTCCCAGAAGAGGCCGTCAAAGACACAAATGTGAAGAGATCATAATTTAATGTACCAATTCCAAACCCAACATGCTTTTATTCAAGAGTTCACATACTTCCAGCCATATGTGGTGCAAGCAGTATAAAGCCACACAATTATTTCAACATGATATGGCTTTAGATTCTGAGCCTTAATCCTCTGAACCCACTTTTTAGATTTACTTGTTTTATTTGAACTGGGGGTGGGTTCAGTTACCACACAGACGTTCTCGTTTGGATTAGCTTTCTACTTTGTCTAATGGGAAGTTAAAGGTTCACTGATACTTTAAATAATCAAGTCTAATTCTATGAAAAGCAAACATGGGCAAGAGAAAATATACAAGCTCTAGCAGTTTAACCTTTTAAGCCCAAAAATGTAAAATAAGCAACAACATAACATATTGTAGTCGTTACCAACATATACAGACATGATTTTGTTTATAGACTTGTAGAAATAATCTCAAAATGGCAAGCACAGGCACTTTCTCCGTGACACATTTGTAATCTGTTTATTTTGACTCTTTTTAGTGTTGTCTTGTAAGTAATTCTAGCCTCCTAAACATCTGTCTTTTAAAATGGTTATGCTCTTTAGGGAAGCTGAAGTATTGTGACACAAATCCTTCACATGTTCTTACTATTTTAAACACACTCACTTTAAGTTCTTGATTTGCAGTATGGTTTTGAACTTTTTTTTATTTAATGGTGCTTTTTTCCTGAACTGACTTCCTGAACTAATGTGCATTATCAACAGCACTGTGCAACTGTCCATGTTACATATTAGCAATTACAATAAGGAAGGGCTGATGCATGTCCCATTTATATACATGAATCCAACCACTGCATATTTCAGACAATCAATTCACTTGGTATACTTCATAAATAATTTCCACATACTTGTACTTGCTGATGCCTTATCAGACAATTATTTTTGCAATTAATCAATTAATGAACAAAACTAGTCCTAATCTTGAAATCTTAATCTCAAATGAATGTTACTGAAAGTAAATATGTTGATAAAGCCTTTCTGCCAACAAGTAAATGGACTGAAGGTAGCATAGACCACTATTGCTGACCTCCATCACATCTTATTCAATTAATCATGAATTTCTCCCAAATTAAACTAGACAAGACTTTAGTAAAGGCTTTGAAGTTACTCAGGCTCTTCCAAATATAGTAAAATAATAATAATAATAAACTGTGACTTATAATTGAATAAAATATGGTCAATTGAGGCTCAAGAACCTTGCTCAGGAGCCCAACAGCGGGAACTTGTTGGCAACAGGGCTTAAACCAGCAACCTTCTGAATACAAGCCCAGTACATTAAACACCATGCTACTACTGCCCGAAGCCTTTAGCAAACACTTTTGTCCAAAGTAAGCAACCATACTTTGAATACAAGTCAAGCGACCGAGCATTTAAGTCAAGGCCTTAAATGCTCGGTCGCTTGACTTGTATTCAAAGGGCACAATGGTGGCAACTTTGTAATGGTGGGGTTCAAACTGGCAACTTTCCTACTGTACTATTACTGCCAATTAACATACAATGCAACATGTACAACAAAGCAACAACAAACCAAAGAGGAAATATAACGTTTAGCCCAATTTCTAGACATGGATAAACCAAAGTTCAGGTGGTAAGACATTGACTGGCCTAAAGTAGACATTCTAGAATAAGGGATTACCAAAAGCTCAGAGAAATTCCACGTAAGTCTATGTACTGGGATCACTCCCAGAGAATAACCAAAACATATCCTCTTACCCGTCTATGACTGCGGGAACTTTTATCCAGAAGCATTGGCGAGAGTGGCTTGCTGTTAAGCTCCAGCACTGATGAGGATGCAGCTCCGGGACATGAGGCTGTACTGGCCAAGAGTCGGTTTCCATTGTGTTGGTGTTTCTCGGCCCGAAAGCGCATGACGCTGGCTTCCAACTCCAGACAGTCTCTGCGACTTTCCTTCAGAGCATCCTGACGCTGCTTGTGTGCACGGTCATTTGCAATAACCTTGGACAATGGAATCCAAAATGCCTTGGGGGCAGTTTCTGTAAGCAGGGAAATATTTAGACAAATACATTTAGAATCAAATATCTGTTGTGATACTATCCATGTATCATGTTTGATTATTCTGATAATCACCGGTCCAAGCATTTAGCAGATGCGACAAACCATTGACTAAATACAACTCAAGAAGGTTTTGGCCTTGCTCGGGTACCTAATATTTTAATAATAGTTTTGAAACCATATATTTAGCAATTTCAGCAGTTTTAGGAATATCTAATACCCCTAAAAACTGTAAAAGCCAATCTGGGTTACAGTAAATGATGCTGGTTGAAAGGAACCCTTCAAACAATATCTATTATATAAATAGTTATTACTCATCCATTCAAAACAAAACTTTTCCAGTGGTTAAAGAGACTGATAAGAACATGCATTATTCAAGCATATTCAGCAGGAAGTATATTTATAAAACACATCAGTCAAGCAGTTCAAAATATTAAGAACTCAAAAAAAACATTAAAAGAGCTTACCTCAAAATGCTAATCACACCCAACAATTTACATTATCTGATTTACGGTTACTGTCGTTTTTACCCAAAGGTACATTTAATCTCCTGATACAACAAATGACTTTAATTTACATTCCTGAAGACTTAAAGTAAATATGCTGATAAATATTTATGCTATGAATCAGACCAGGTAGCCTAGACCAACTACTGTTGACCTCAAATATGGAAAAATGCAGTTCATTTTTACAGCCCCACTTTGCGATGTTTCCTTTCTTAAATAAAATAATTTTGTTTGAATATATATGCCATGTATAATAAATCAATATTAATTTTAAACTGCTTTGTGCACTGGCACTATAGACCTAGTCTGGTTGACGTCACTTGTGTTGTATGCATGGTTGCCAGATTCGGGGTCAAGCCAAATTCCAAGCCAAACATTTTATAATGACCCCAAAAATAAAACAGACACAATATTTAAATTTGTAAAGAGAAATAATGAAAGGAAACCATCATGATTTGGAAAAAATGGTATTGTGATCCCAGTATGGGATGGTAAGTCACAGGAAGTTAAAATGATGCCAGAAACAGCAACAAATGATTGACCAGCTCATCAAACCTATCTGTTCCTGCCACATATTACTAACTGAGTTCACTACTTTTCCTCTGTACCGTTTCCAGCAGGAAAGGGTGTCACTGTTATAAGCTTCTGGATTAAGAGATACAACTGCATAAGCATCCTTGGCAATCCACCAGCAAAAGCCTAATATTTAATATAATAAGCTCATAATGTCACACAGTATTCTGTAAACAAAAGTGGAATTAAGAAGTTGTAGGCACACAAGGTGCCAAGCTTGAGAAGCTCTTAATACTTGAAATCATTTGTCCACAGGAGGAAAAATTGGATTTTCAAAGATCAGTAGGGACTACATGTACTTTATGGATACAAACAGATCAACGTTTGCAAACCCAGGTTAATTATTTTCTGTTAAAAACAATTCAACAAAACATTTTTTGTTTGTCTGGTTTATTGTTGAGTAAAATGTGACCTAAAATGTGATTTTCTATAGAGGATAAGTACCATACCTTTAGATTATCTCTTGTAGAGGATTTGTATACTTATTCATACTTTAAAAATCAACAAAACATGGAAATTCACCAGGAAAGTTTTTTGCAGAAGACTGTACAGTTTAACAAGTCAAGAATCAATTTAAACCCAAATTTTAGCTTGAGTGGTAAAAAGCAAATCACATATGACTTTGAAGTAGCAGTGAAAATCAGATGCTTGGAGTTGAGTTTGGTACATGAGAGAAGAATAGAACAAAATGACACAGTGTATAGTCTAGAAGAACAGGAATAATGGTCAGGATAATTGTTGTAGGGAGTGTTTGAAGATCATAAAAACAGCCAATACTGGCATGTAATAGAACATGTTAAATAAAATAAAATGAAACATTGAGATTTCTGTTATAGTTCTGCTTTGAATAATGTTCATTTTGCAGGGGTTACACGGGGATCCAGCAATAAACTTTATTTTATCTAAAACTGTGCAATAACAACTGTAAAGAGTTGAAGAACAAACTTTCCTACACTAAATAATGCCCTGTTTAAAGGGCCAGCTGTGTTCATATTATGCAGTTTTAATCGCTGAAAGATCAGCAGGTCTAGGTTGGGTAGGATTAAGTCACCTGTTATGACTGAAATGTCACAAGTCATGCTACTATTAAAGAAAAGGTTGCCATCAGCCCCTTTACTCCCTCTATTATCATTAGGGTGTGCAGGCTCTCTGGCGGGTCTGGCTACTCTGCCTGACAGGCTGGCAGACGGCCATTAATCTGTAAGGATATGGGGATTAACTTTTCTTTAGCACACTCTGTCTCCCTTCTCCATCCAAGTTCGTCTATTCCTTCATCCAAGTCCCTGTCCCCCATCCATCACAGCATAAAGGCTTACAGCTGGTAGCACGTGCCAGGCTGAGATTCCAAAGTGAAGTGGTGGGTCAGAACAGGCTAAATAGCCGTCTAGTGTATTTATGCATGTGAGCAAGTCATTTTTATACAGAAATAATTTAAGGTGTTTTAAGACACAAATGTAAAAATCTGCACTTAAGCAGTCATTTTGCAAAATACACTGTGGAGCTGGAGGGACATTTTTGTCTTCATTTATTGCTCTTGCACTAACTTAGCATTGGTTATGATCGATGTGTAAATGCAATTCAACTGCCTATATAACGTTTGAGGCACTAAAACAACAACCTGCCAGTCACTCTGTGATGTAGTAGTTATAGATTGATACACTGGCCATGTGACTGATGGCAAAATTTAACCATGTCAGGAATAATAAAATATCTCAGCTGATCTAACAGTCTTCCTCCATACTGGATCTGTGCAATATTAAGCTAGCATTGACATTAAAAGCAAAGCAATTAAATTAGTAACATAACACAATAGGATTTTGTGTTAAAACCACTGAAATTAATGTAACAATATCTAGTATGACGGTATGAAAATCGTGACACCTATAAAAGTGTGAAAAACAGAATTATTTGTACTGTATTATTTCATTAGAAGATAAATACATACACATTGTTGTACATATTTATTTCAGCAATACACTGCTTGTTTTAGAATGCACTTGTAGTTCCATTACTGTTTCATTACAAACATATATCAGATAGCTGGATGTATATTTATGTAATTAAAGATAACACTATATAGGTTACCTTAAACAAATATGCTCACATGGTGCACAGATTGCAGGCACTAAATCCCCAGTGGCACAGAAAGCCATGCCAAAACCTAATGTTCTCCTGCCAACTAAGACATACTGCTTAGCCAGTCTTAAAGCTCTGCTACCAGCAAGGAACTTGTGTACAACAGCCCTCTTAATACCATCTTAGCCTTCCAGGTATGAAAATTTAAAGAAGAGGGGAGAAGGATGTTGAAGAGATTTACAGTAAACCCCCAACTCTCACAGGGGTTACAAGAGCACCCACAATTTTTTTAATTTTTATACATAAAACTCAGAATGCCTCCAAAAACTTCAGCAAATGTGCCACAGGGCAGCAGCCAATTAACAGCAAGAATAAATGAAGCCCTTAGATTGGCTACTTTCAAACATTTAACACTGACTGTAATGGGAAACAACATTTCCCATGATACACCAGGTGATCATGCCGAACCAATCATACAGCACAGTGAAAGTCTGCGTCGCCAGCTTATTAAGAAACACATTCGAGTATTACATATAAGTGTTTGACAATACCTTACGAAGTACCCATTTTGCATTTCTCTGCGTTGAATCTGTGTGTTTATGTGCTCATTGGTTGCTGTTTCTTTGTATATCATATGTTGTAAATAGCGTTTCATTTGTAAACAGTTTCTTTTGACACCTGTATAGAGTAAAGGTATACCTTTTTGCACAATAACAAACTTCTAAACAAACTTCTAAAAACAAAAACACTAGAAATGCTTCAAAGAGATCTCCATTACATTATTATACCACTTACCACAGACCGGCTTGTAACACTGTACCCATGTTACCCCTATACGTAAGTACTGTCATTTATGCAAGTGTGATTTATTTTGTAAAAGTAGGGTAAATTTAGACTAATTTACATTAATATGTAAGTTATAAAAGTAATTAATTATACTGTTTGTAATAATTAATCATTAAAACACATGAAAAATTCTACATTGCCATGAAAAAAAATAGAGGATATTAGTGATTTATGTGAAATTGTGGGGGTTTCTGCAAAGTATTAGTAGTTAAGTTCCAAGGAAAAAATGGGTGAAAGAGTCTGCAAACCCTAATCCAATGTGTGGGAGTTAACTGTATTTTATATTCTTTTTTTATTTTCTAGTCTAAGCAAGTGGCAGTGTTTTAATGATTTTATTTCAAACAGATGTAGACAGACGGGAGTGATCAGATAAAATGTGGTGTTCTAGAAGGCTTTCAAATTAGATAAGATTATACTCGAGGCTTGATTTAACACCCCGTATATTAACATCAAGTATTTCTCTTTTATGTGTACAGTTACATAAGACAGAACAGGGTGTGAAAAGAAGTCCTGACTGTTTTAGTCAGAATAAGGACAAAGGCATAGTCACAACCTCTTCATAAGAAACACACTTGCAGAGAAATGATTTCAGCTACAAAATTACAATCTCTCATTACTTACCTCTCTCTTTCTTTTCCTTGGAAAAAGAATCAAACTTTCTTCTCAGTGATTTTCTTATTTTGCGGGTTTCTGAATAGAAAAAGTTTTAAGATTAAAAAATGACATAAAGGCATAATGGCTTTACAAATAATTACAAATTAAATTCAATAAATTACAATAAATTCATAGATTTTAATTATGTAATACTGAAAATAAGGAGGATTTGTTATGTTCTCTCTTTGTATAGAGACAATAAAGGTTATGTTAAATTATCACATCAATAAGTCCAAGCATAGAGCAACATGGTAATCCTTTATCTATCAATGCAAATAAAATGGGTATATAAAATGTATAAATGCAAATAATGGCATCATCTGCACATGATGAGAAAGAAGTGAATAGTAATATCTATTTCCAAATTTCTCATTTTACTGGAACAGACATCCTGCTCCCTGCAGACTGACAAAAATAACTTGTTGATTTTTACTGATTATAGACCAGTTATTGGTCAGGACTACAGTTCAGGCAGGGTCCACATGAGAGAGCTTCTGCTGTGATATGTCCAGAGGGAGGTAGAGAAATATCAAGAGAGAGAAAGGCTGTGACACCACGCGGGGACTTCAAGCATCATGTGAAGAAGCTTAAGGTGGGGTCAAATTCCCATGACTACAGGAAATGAGAATTTATTTCCACAGCACTTTTCCCTTCCCCCTTTCCACACCCCAAGGCATCACAGTCTAATCTCCAAGAAACGCTTCAGCTAGAGGGAGAAAAAGTTCAGGCAAAGGTATGCTAGCAAGAAATCGCAAAGTATGGAAGTAATTTAGTCAAGCAGCAGTGAGAGAAACAAAACAAAGTCTTATAAGGTATGACGTTGATATAAACTATACAGTTTGAAACAAAATCAACAATTACCTCAACAAGTCACTTCACAAGCGAAAAACAGCTACTGCACAAACTTAGAATATTTTTTTCTAAAATACGACTAGTTGCAGTAAAAAATATCTAGGGTCAATAATAACCCTGCGGTTTTTAAAGGTACACATTGTGGTAATTTAAATTGATAAATGTTTCTGGAGAAGGACAGGTCTTGTAAGTACTCCTGCAATGCCCACTATATCTTTTCATCTGCATCACTGGAGCACAGGATTAATGCTGCTCACTGAGGAGAAGTTAAAACACACATTCACTGAAGAAAGGTTTTTTTTTTTTTTTTAAAGGTAAGAATTGCTCTGCATTGAGCGTCTTAAGTAGTGAACTCACACACAAATACAAATATAAAGTTTGTTCTTAAAGCACCCAAGGCTAGTGCTCACTTGTGAGTAGTTCTAGTCCTAGACAGCAAGATGTTTAGTAAAAGACAGCAAGATGAAAACACATTCCACCACGTTTGTCAGTGCCAAGAGAACCAATGCTTGAGTTCTTTGAGTTCAGTGGACTGCAATAACTGACAAGAAAGAGCTGCACTCCATGTTCAAGATGGTACTGAAGTAAAAAAGAAAAATTAAATAGCCCTTTCATGTCAACATGAAACTGTTGAATCATAGTAATGTTTTACAGGGGTATGGATTAAACTGGATATAAAGGTATAAACATTGGTGACAAAATCATGTAAAATAAATAGTGACAACATAGTGACCTAATGACATGAGGACATCTCATAGTTTTATCTAGTTTAAGTAAATTACTGGTTTGCTTCAATCTTTTTGGATTTTTGATATTGTCTGCCTATCCATCTATCTGTCCATCTATCTATCTCTTTATCCATCTCTCTATCTATATATCAGTCTATCCATCTATCTATCTATCTGTATATCTGTCCATCCATCCATCATAAAATTATAGCATTTTATACCCCTATTGTTTAACCAAAGCCTTGAAGCATGTTTACCTCTCTTTTGTCTGGAGTGGAGGTTGGAAATGTTAGCCTAAAGAAATGACCGTAATCAAAATCACATCACATAATTGATCCAGGCAGGCAGAACTGTGGATGATCTGTGGTATCCTGAAGCCAATCAAAGATCTGTCTTGATTTGAGTGGATTAAGTTACCCAGATAACTTGGAGGAAACTGTTGCCATTCTCTACACCGAGATTAATTGAAACTGAATTCAAATTGATTTTGTGAAAAGAAAAAGAACAATGAAGAATTATCTAATTTTAGTACTGGTAGGTGTTACACAATACGAGTGACCCAGCCCAGCTGTTACACTCAGCTGGATTCTGATCCACACATGTAAAGCTTTTTCACAGAGAGAGTGTATCAATGGGTGGTCAGTGCCTCATGACAGAGGCGCCGTGTTTGACCCTGCACCTGCACTGCTGAGGGGTGAACCACAAGCAGGGGGCTTAACCAAGACATAACAATACTGTGCCTGACTAATAAAAAAGTTTGTTTATTAAGATTTTTTGTGTCATGTTTTACAATCTTGTTTACATCACGACAGAAAAAATATGTTAACATCAAACAAAATTATGGACAATTTTGTATCTTCAATTCACCTCAATTGCACGGTTTTGGACTGCAGGAGGAAATCAGAGGACATGCGCAGACACGAGGAGAACATACAAACTTCATACAGAAAGGACCTGGACCACCCCACCTTTGGGATCGAACCCAGGGCCTTCTTACTATTGAAGCGACAGTGCTACCCACTTATTCTCTGTGCATCCCAAATCAACTAAGGTAAACAAAAATCCACAAAATAAAACTAAACCAAAGCTGGAATCTCAAGTAGACTTCAAGAAACAAAAAGATAGCCAACTCCAGCCTATACAGGCTGAAGAACAAAGAGAAAGAGCTGCCTGGGGTGCAACTGGACCAGCTACTGAATTGTATTGTATGTATATAGGATGCACAGGTGCCTCACTCATTTGGCTCTGGACTCTGTCTTCCTATGCTAAGTTGGGTAAGGAAACAAGGTTCAATGTACAATAACATGTTACAATGAGAACAGAGCCTGTCAGTGTTAAAAAAGTACAAAACCATGGCTAAAACCAAGTCTGCCTTTCAAATCTTTTAACAAAGCTTGTCTAGAAATGTACTTTATTTTAACCAATTTTAAGTATAATGCTCTTTTATCCACATGAGCAGACATAGTTTCTACAGAAAAACTACATCTAGTTTCACACTGGATAAAATGTATATCATTTAGCAAAGTTACATCATGTCTCTGGTGTGAATGGAGATGTCTGAGTGTCTGATGTGAACACACCTTTAGGAATGCTGATCTTAAAGTCCAGGTCTTTCTCTTCCAGGTGGTAGAGAGCCACTTCCTGTAGACGGGCTCGTTCCAGCTCTGAGAGGTTCTGGATGGGTACTGCCTGCAGCTTCACACTTTGCCCCAACATGGTGGCCCACGTGTGGTCTCCCTGAAAGAGAAAGATATTTCATTATTATTTGCAGATGCTTTGGGTAGAGTGTACATTTTAACACCTCAATCAAAATCTATAATCGGAATCAATTAAAATGGATTGGAGAAAATCTTTGCATGTAATGATCAGTAATGCTATTTTAGAACAGGCCTGTGGGCGACTGATATGGTCCTTGGGGTGACCTGGTGCCCAGAGTCACGGTGTTGGTGACCCTGTTATAAATCTTCTCCTTGTGTCCAAGTTTGTCTCTTAATTTGGATTTTAACATCATGTTTTACATCAACTCACAATGTTATATTTAACCCAGTCATGTGCAATTCTGTATCACCAATTCACTTCAGCTGCATGTTGTGAGACTGTGGGAGGAAACTGGAGCACCTGTAGTAAACCCAGACATGGGAAGAACATGCAAACTGCACACAGAAAGGATCCGGAGGTCCTGGAGATCAAATCCAGGACCTTACTGCTATGAGGCAAAAGTGCTACCAACTTTGCTAGCCAATTTGCCGATCTTATGACCAAGTTACAGCATCATCAGGCACTGACACTTGGTGTCTGGTGCATGTACACTAACCCTATTTATTCAATATTTCTTATAACTTAATGATAATAGTAGTCAGTCCTCATTCCAAAACAATGGATGTAAGGCAGGAATACACTCACTCGTTACAAATTTTACTTACTTACAGAAAAGCAGTTCATCTATCCATAATCATGTGTTTAAAATATGGAAGGAAGCCAAAATACCAGGAAGAAACTCACATAGACATAGCCCTAAACCCTCAATTGTTCAAACTGTACCTGTATTGTAAGTCGCTTTAGATAAATGCAGAAAATGTAAATGTAACCATTAAATATTTGATTGCACAATTTTGATTGCAAAGAAAGAATTAAAGAGTCACTTTAATTTCCATAAAAAGGTCCATAGCAGGATTATTCCAGTAGCAATAATAGAAGTCATAATAGAAGTCAACATTCACTAGTGGAAAACTGAGGTAGAGGGAGGGAAAATACCAAATGTTCTGCCAAAGCATTATATTTCTTTTGATGGACACAAACTGTTGTTGTTACAATGTGAACTCTCAAACCAACCATCAAATTCTATTAATAGAAAAACAGATTTGGGCGGGTGGGAAAATAAGGTTTGCATAGAAGAAAGGAAGTAAATGAGTCCTATAATAGTATGATTTTTATACACTTAAAGATTCCCAAAGTAAGCTCTGAGACACAAACAAACATGTACTTATTGTGCCAAAGTTTTTCAGTTTGCACAGAAATTTAGTAATCCTCTTCAAAACAACAACCCAAACGTTCACTTTCAATTAAGCCGTTTTGAAGAAACAGTGAGTAAAATTGTGACCCTGAATCTCCCATGGGTATATACATCCTGCGTGGAGTCATGAGAAGACATACATCTCTGAGTATTTAGGACAATCACAAAAACATGAAGGACAGTTAATATGGTCTCCTTCTCAGCAGTGATGTCATCACTATACAGTACACTAATGTTTTAACATGAACAGGATTTCTCAGGGATCAATAGAGTCCCCCTATTCCAAAAAGTGTAGTTAAAACAGCTACAAGTTCACCGTGTTATTTTTATGCAATTCATTCACTTCACGTTACCTCAGCTTAAGGTGAAATAAGTATTTACTGGCTGGGAACATTTTGGGCATTTATAAGCAGTTGGAAATTATTAATACTATTTTCCTCAAACCAAAGATGAAAATGCTACTGACCCCGGCATAACCATCTTGCACTTAACTAATGCTCCGAGAAGAGGAAAGATGATCGTGCCTTTGTAAATTACATTTCACCATGAGATGCTATGAAATATTCATTAATATGACACAAAGCATAATTTCCAAGCCCATTAAAATTAGTAAATTATTTATTTTTACAAATCATGTAACATCTCACATATTTGCAATATCTCTTGAGATTCATTTTACCTTTCGCATCAGGGTGTCCCTGATGTTTGTTTTTGTTTAATAGACTTTTCAATGCATTTCTGTAATGCAATATAACAATACTGGCAAAATACAGCATTACATAATTTATTCAATACATTTGGATGTATGTTATGTCCTAATGTAGGTATCCTTTCAATGCATTTTAAACATTCCCTCAGTGTATGTGTGGGTTACTCAGGGTAGTTCAGTTTTTATTTTCAGTTAGCGGTATGCTGCTGAATTTTAATTTATGCATTTGTATACAATAATTCTAATAATAATCAAAATGATTTACTAGAGCAGTAATTACTGGTTCAGGTGCACTTCATCTTAAAATATTTTTTAAAACAGTGACTTGTTGATAGCTGCCCAATATTGTTTTAATTAATTGTAATTTATAGTAATAATAATAAAAGAATGAAAAATTTCCTCTCCTAGAGCACTGAAACAATTAAGCTCTCTTGGGTGGTGGGTTTTTAGTACAGTAAACACTTTTCTGTTGTGCCCTCATTTTTTTTTACAAGTACCGTAATCAAGTTCTTCGTCCGTTTTGGTTGATCTGTTACTTTGTAGTGGCCAGCTGTTTTTCTCACCACCCTAATAAGACATGTTTGTTTTGCTAATTTCAGCCTCAACTTTTTAGCCAAGCAATAACTTTACTCTAGCATACAATTACCTCATGGTTTCTAAACCCAACATAATATGATCTCATAATTACGATTAACAGTAAACATTCTATTCAAGACCAGTAATTAAACTAAAATTAAATACATTACTTTATTGTTGATGATATAATAGTAACTTAGTATAACAAAAACTTATAAAAGGATCTGACATCAAACAACCCCGGGTCAGATAATATTCACCAATTCTCTGGTACATCAGAGAGAGAGAAAAAAAACACAGGACACAACTTTTAAACTTTGAACTCAGTCCCAGGCAGGTCAGCAGGTGGTGTGATGATGACTACAGTGGAAAGTGACTCTGAAGTGGGCGCAAGGAAATGGATGTGAAATGCTCCAAAAAGAGGAGGCAAAAATCAGCATTTTATGATTGACTGGACCTCCTATTTGTCTCAGTCAATTTAGTGCAACCACAACTTTATTAGACAAAAATAAATAGTATAGTAATTCTGGTAAATCATTTTGTTAGTTTTGATTATTAGCATTATTATATACAACCGTATACATTAAATATAACAACATACAGCTAACAGGTTGCTTCATTACTAATTTGTGAAACAGAACTACCCTGAAAAACCAACATATACACTGAGGGAAAATGATTTTAAATGATATCTACATCGGGATATAACTCAATCCAAATGTATTGCACAAATTATGTAATGCTGTATTTTGCCAGTATTGTTATATTCATGTGTTTAAATACATCTGCAGAACAGAAATGCATTTAAAAGTATATTACACAAAGAGAACAGCTATACACTGAAACACTGGTGAGTTTTCAAAGCCTCGGCTTATCTCAGATGAACCGGAAGACAGTGGAAACATGTGCTGTAGTCTGATGTCTTCATGTTTCAGCTTTTGAGACATTTAATTGAATGTACAACCCCAGTTCGAACAGTATGGAACATGCAAATAAAAATGCAATGCAATCAACTTTGCTCTGTCATGGTATGGGGCTATGTCATGGCAAAGGGCATTTATACTTCTGTGATGGCTGAATTAATACAAAATAGTACATTAATATCAACAAATGCTGCCTTCAAGACGTCTTTTCGAGGCACATCCATTAATTTTTCAATAAGAGAATGAAATACCACATGCTGCACACATTACACAGCCATGGCCATGCAGTCATGATCAGTCCTCAACAGAGAATGTGTGGAAAATATTGAATTGAAAAACACACCAACTGATTACCCAGTACTGCTGCACATCTTAAAGACAAATAAAATCAATCAAATAAAAGTCAAAGTGAATGTAAGAAACTGTCCCAACACCCATCCATTTAGAACAGTTTATTTTGGGACAATTTGGAAGTATTGGAATTCCTTTATAGAATCTTAGTCA
>JAYDZG010000036.1:16364548-16375393 GCA_034509265.1 Microcambeva bendego
GGAACGATAAGGGTCATTATTAGACTTCCACTCATTTAGCTGCCAATGAGGTGGAAAGGCCAGGTCTGCTTCTCTGTCAAGGGCTTGAGGTGTATTGGAAGCTGTCTCCAGACTGCTCTGTGTTTCCTCATCTGGCTTGCTTGCCATTAAGAATTCAGGCTGAAACGAATCCTGTAAATTATGATCTCCAGGGATAAACAGACTTTTGGGTCTTCCATCTCTGATACGTCCTTCACGATGGTGAAGCCCAATCCCAGCAGCCTCAGACAAATTCTTTACTAAGGACACACTGCGTACCGGAGGTGGTGGTTTCTTTTTTTGCTTCTTGAGTGAAATGCTGCGCGATCGTAACCGCAGTCGACTCTGTGGGAAAAAGTCAGATCCTGTTGTTACAGAGACATTGTCCGTGCTGGTATTATCCTCAGAGCTGTTGCTTGGGTAGAGCAGGGCATAGCTCTCATCTTCTCGAACCATCTGCACCGACTCAACTGGACAGCAAATATTCTCTGTTGAGCAGAGCGATAAAGAATCTGTTGGAGTTGAAAGGGAACGCTCACGGAACTTGAAAGCCTTGGACCGCACTGACCTCTTCTCTCGCTGCCAATTAAAGCCATTACGGGCGCCTTGATTAGAAGCTGATTCATCAGCCTCATTTTTCTTAACATGTATTACATTTCCATGTGTGACTGCAGGTCCTGTGTGTCCAGAAGGATCCGAGATAGAAGTAAAGGAACTGGTATGTGACCCAGAGCTTACGGACATACCAGAGCTGGTCTGGGAAGGGCACATGACATTTCCTCCACCACTATTTGGTGATAACATACCAGGTTTAGCCAAAGGATGTTTGGCAACTGAATTTGCAGTCATACCATAGCTGTAGGAGTCATTCCAGGACGGAGAAAAAGTTGAACCTTTTGGGCCATTCCAAGAAGGACTAGGGCACATAAGAGTGGCATGGTCCATTTTGGGTGATGGGGGAATGCTGTGCTCAAGGTCACTCTGGGTTTTGCGTAAGGGTATGTGTTGCTCGCCTGTACGCTCTGAGGTGGGCTCAAGAGATCTGGGCTGGGAGGAATCCGGAGAACAGGCACCTTGTATCAAATCAACCGCGAGAATCTTGCCATCACCTAAGAGAGATATAAAACAACAGACTAAAGTAAAAACCATGAACAAACAAACATTTATTAAAGCATTACGTTTTCATTTTAATTGAAGCACGAAGGCCCAGACATGTCCAGTGATGCCGAAAGAAAATATTCATGGTATTAAAAATGGACATTGTGGTCCATTTGGCTCTTTTTTTAACTTCCTATTCATCACCTTGACAGTGAAGCGTGACATCAGGGCCTGCAATCACACTCCTTGGTCGCCGAACAGTCTTTGGGTTTGCCGCCCTTTCAGTTTTAAAGGGGGCCTGGAGTTCACTGGCGTGCTTATCAAAGCTCTGGCCTAAGGCAAGACACGAGATACCACTTCTCAATCTAATCAATCTAGTCAAAAATTCAATTATTTATAAATTCTATAACAGGTTATAAGGTCAGAGATGAATGATCACCTGACTTAAAACAAATCACAACAGCCTATATTTTATTGTAGATACTATAAACAAAACAATGTACAGTGAGATTGCTGTACAACAGTGATGAAAAATGTCAAGAAGCATGGCCAGCATGATATGTCTCATGACATGTGACTTAGTGATGCTGTCTAAGCTTTACATGATGGAAAATGACACTAGACAGTGGACAATGACATTGACAAAGGGTCTGATATTCACCCCACCCTAATAAAAAAATCTTTAATGAACTATTTCCTGTTTTACTTCTACCAATCAGACTCAATTTGCTCAAAAGTCGCAAACATCCCGAAGCATTAAACAATTTCCTCTTAGGATATAGATGTTGACTAACCAACAGTCAGGAATTAATAACAGGAAACATTTGCTGATCTGTTAAAATGTTAAATAAATTGCTACATTTATGTAAAAAGCCAAGCATCGTTAATTTAGCCTTGTTGCTGATATACTATGAGCTAAACAGAACATACATCTTTCAGCCAAAGCATAACCCCCAAAAATATGCAAACCATACAGGGATTTATTAAATGTTGGGCTGATGGTAAATACTTATCACATGTTTTGAATGCAGCAGATCGTGGGCTGCATTATTGATTTGGCATAGTTTTTTTATGCCGGATGTCCTTTCTGATGCAAGTCACCCTGGGACCAGCACTACAACACAGTGGTTTGTGCATCCAAGTTGCTAGGGTGGAGCTATTTTTTGTATTACATTAATGTCTTAAATTGTTCTTATTCTTCTTTAATACATTGACATTTCATTGTATGATATATGTGATAACTGTAAATTGCTGCTGCAACACCGTAATTTCCCTTAAGGGATCAATATAGTAATACCTATCTGTCTGTCTGTCTAAGTCAATTATGAAATACATTTTCTAGCTAATACATCTCCACCCATGCTGTTACTATATGGCTGCCTCTCTCTCTCTCTCACTTTATCGCTCACTTACTTACTCCGCAGTTTGTTCCTTCTCACCAAGCTAAAAAGGAAGAGCTAGGCATTTCCATGGCAACAGCTACCTGTTCATTTTCTTCAGCAGGCAGGGAATTAAATGGCACCTCTTTGGGAATCAGACCCCAGACTTCTAAGCACGGTTTAACCGAGTTTACATGCCTGACATACTCAACAGCAATACGACTTAAAATGTACAGAGGACAAGAATCCCAAAAGAAAACGACTAAAGGGGGAGAGAGCACAGGGCAAGACAAACACTGAGATAAACACATGATCAGGAAGGAAGAGAGAAGACAGATAGCTGCAAAAGAGACCAAGGGTCTGTTTGAAAAGCTACATAGCTCTATATATACACATTTTATGTCCTAAAGAAGAAAACTGTCTGAATTCACGAATGCATTAAAACTATGCCTAATAAGATGCCTCAATGTGAGCTATATTCTAACTGAATAACAAGGGAGCATCCAATGAAGGCATCCACTGAAGGCAATCCCAGACACATCATCTCTCCCAAATGCGGTAATTCCAATCAAATCGAAGTTTATTTGTCACATGTTGGCTTTACACCGACCAGGCATTAAATTATGATTGCACAGGTGAAGTGAATAACACTCCTCACGGTTAGTTAATTTGATATATTTGGGGATATATTCGGCAGAAAGAAAACGAAACCTTTAATCCTCAAAGTTAATGTTAGAAACAGGACAAATTGACAAGTGTAAGGATTTAAGGTAGTTTGACAAGGTCCAAATTGTGATGGCTATAGGTGAGTTAGATGACTGGTTCAGAGCATTTAGGAGACTTCAGCTCTTTTGGGGTGTTCCTGGTAGCACTGATCACTATCTATCAAAAGTGCTCCAAGGAAGGAAGAGTGTTTAACTAATGACAGGATCATGGGCGACCAAGGCTCATTTAGTGGGGAGTGAACGCTGGTCCGTGAGGTCCAATTTTAACAGATGAACTACTGTAGCTCAAAGAGCTTGAGAAGTTAATGCTGGTTCTGATGGAAAGGTGTCAGAGTAGACAGTGCATCACAGTTGCAGGGCAGTTTGGGCAGCAAAAGGTGAAAGAATATTAGGAAGGTGGTCATAATTTTATGTCTGATCAGAATATATACAACATTAAATATGTTACATTTGTTTTAACATATAAATTGTCTAAATTTGTACAAGTGTAATTTATTCAGATTTAAGCCTTCAAGTTAACAGTTTTCAGGAAGAGTTGTGTCTCCTCGGCTCATTGGTTTTATTGACTGTAGTCATGAAGTACGCCACATTATTATGTCTCATGTTCGATGTCTTATTAGAATCCTCTATTAATGCTGCTCATTACAGTTTCAGACAGACCACTGAAATTCTAGGTGCAAAGACATCAAAAGAGCTGGTATTTGTGACCACAAAAATGGTAAACAAAGTTTCAACAAATGAACTGAAGTAGGAAATGTGAACAGGTGACAGGACAAGCTGATGTGATGTGTGTAGAAAATAATAAAATGCTGAACTCTGAATTAACAATAAGTACCATTTGAAATAAGAGCATACTCTAATTTGGAGATAAAAACAAAAAAATCATTCATAGGATGGACACGCAGCTAACAGCACTGTTGTATTAAATACTAAAACTTATCCAAACTGAACAAAAAGACCTCAAAAACAGTCAGAAGATGAGCATGCGATGAGCATTTGTTACCTGTGACATCGATGGGGACAAGGTGAGCAGAGGAGTGTCGACTTAGGTGCCAGCTAGGTTTTTCTGCTATAGGAGGCCCCACTGAAGAATTCCATCCCAGAAGGGAGCGGTCTGAGCCACAAGCAGCCGGATCCTGAGCCCGGATCCCTAATGACGTGGTCTCATCCTCACAGACCTGTTTGTTCGCAGGCTACAGAGTGAGAAAGGACAAATGGAAACAGATTAGCTGATGTGAGTTTGGTCAAATTATAAAATAAAGATTACTGTATAGACAAAAATTGTTCTTTTCAAGGTTACTCTTTGCAGAAGCCAAACTAATTATACTAAATAGGGAGAATGCATAACAGTTGCAAAACGATTTATTAAAAGACTTTACAAACAAAATACAAAAAAATATTGTTCTTGATTTAAGGTGACTAATTTACAAAGTATTTACTTTATTATAACTACATAACTCACTTTACAAGCCAAAATCAAGATACAGCCTGAATAAATAAGTGACAATTTACAGCCACAGTCAAGCAATTTATATTTAAGCTAAACGGTGCATTTAAACTATTAGATCTCTATTTCTGAAACATTCACTTAAGAGAGAGTTATTTACTACAGTTTTTTACATGGTAAACTGAGTGGCTTGCACTAGTTTTCAGTGCAGTTTGTAGCCTCCATGCAAATCCTCTCCCAGACATATTTGAAAGAGATCATGGGTAGCCCCAAAACATTTGATGTGATTTGATACATAAACTGAGAAAAAAACCTTTAAAATACATATTTTAAATATGAGCTCTGCTACCAGACCATGATTGGCTCATTCAAATAGTGGGTACCATAGTGAATTCAACATAACTGCTGCAGTTATGACCTCTTGCTGGCTGATCAATAGTAGATAATGAAGATCAGTATGTGATCCTCTGAGTGTGATACAGATCCCTGTATAAACTCGCCTCGTACAAATGTAAAGTAAAAAACCATCAGCTGCTGCACACATGACAGAGGGGGCTTGTGTTGCTGTGGCTATCCTCTATTAAAAGTGGAGGTCTGCAGCACTACAATAAACTGAAATGTGATTGGGTAAAATAAGAATAATATATATATTTATAAATAAGTCTTAACAATGATTTTAAGGATTCAAATAGATAAATAATACAATAGATAGTATCAATATATAAAACACTAAATAAAAGGTAAAAAACTAATAGTGTGTAATTGAGAGCATTATTCACCTAAATAAATAAACACTGTTCAAAAAAAAATTTACCAGGAAGACAAACTCGGGCTTCTTGTGTGTGGAGGGGGACTGGCTGAGCGTAGTGGCGGTGTCCTCTGAGCTCTGAGAGGAGGGGTGCCGGAACGTCTGTCCAGTTACCCTGTTATCATAAAGTTGCTCCTCAAAGTCTGCACACAAACAATTAAATGAAAAGCCAGTGTTAACACAGACTATTTCCGTAACTACTGCTAAACATGTAAAAAGAATATAAACTAAATAGAGCTTCTGTGAAACTGCAGTGTGTGTATCTTTGTGTGTGTGTGTGGGGGGGGGGCAGTGAACTTGATCCCCTTTATACAGAACTGAGATGCCATTATCTTAAAGTTGGGTTGCCTGGCAATGGATGGTGCTTCAAGACAATAAGATACCTTTAAGTCTACAAAGCCCCTAAGCAGAGCCCACCCCCAAGAAACAGGCCATACACAAATGCACGCACACACAGACACACACAGCACTAGAGCTGAAAACTCAATGGACACAATGATAAATAAGCAGACACGTAAAGCATATGTGTTAAAGTGCAACTCATATAGTGCTATTCATTAGGGTTCACAGTCACTGTTTAGCAATTCATCTAAAATGTCTATAGATACCACATCTGGACAGGGACCTTAGTTCATTGGACAATTACGCCCATAAAATGAATGATACAATAAACACTGCACAACTTACCTTAACAGTTATATGTAAAGTCAATTACGTGATTTGTGTTAGCTGCTTTAGACTTTGACCACCTGGACACTGTGACTAAGCGATTGCTAACTGAATGTAGTAAAGGCAAGAACAGTGCAGATAAGCCAGTAAAAGTGACTACATGACTTAATTAAATTCACAGCATTAGATTTAGATTAATTTAAATATTTGAAACCTAAACTATTGTAACATGAATAAAGCTTTGTACAGGAAGAGACAGTACATCTAGGTGCTGTGAGTCTCCACTGTTGATGATAAAAACCATACAGTTAAATAATGAAGGTAAAAAGAAACACTGCGGCTTGCAGTAAAACTAAGTGGTTTACTATAACCAATAATAATCCAAATGAAACCAAACTCTTAAGATTATTATTTTTAATTAATTTAATTTAATTAATTTCACATGTTGTTTTCATTAAACCAGCAAAATATAGTAAAGACATTTTAACGGCTTATGTAGTTTGTAGCCAACTTTTTATTATCTTCTGGGAATTTAAAAATAAATCTTGTCTGGCTGAGAGACTAGGGTGAGACCTGTTGCACGTACAAACTGGTTGTTAAACATGCATTAAATGTTTCGGTACCAACCCCTTCCACTGAGCATCATGACATGGTACCATCATGAGCCACATGCCCGTTCATGCCATCCTATTCCAGTTCCGATTGCATCCGATGAGCTGCATGCCACAGCGCAATCGCCGTTATAGATCACGTTCCTCTTCAGGCTCTTATTCCCATAAGGGGCTCATTAGGGGTAATGATCCACACCTGGTGCAGCTCTAAATAAGTTGGGATCAGCCAGCATGCACCTTCAGTCGCACCTTCTTACAGTGTTTGTTCAGTGTCATAATTTCAAGGTTTAGGGACAGTAGGTATCGGATGGACTTGATTAGAGAGGTCAGTCACATACGGGTTGGAGATTGGAGGTATATAGTTTTTGATTGGTGTCTGCACTGCGGTGAACGCTGCTTCCACGTTTTGTTTTTTGTCAGATTCGATCGCCGATATCCGCTTGATCCCATTCTTCATTTTTCAGCTTGTTCTATTTGATCGTTAAAAGTAGGTTATATGCTGTGCAGTTAAAAGCAATAAAAATGAAGAAAAAAATCGACTTAAAAGACGGCAGTGGCGTTTAGAAATGTACAGCCAGTGAGGTACAAAAAGCACTCGTGGGTCAACATATGGAAGGGAATCTATGTCCATTTCCCTGGGTGAAAACGATTTATTTTCCTTTTCAGCTAACACTTTCCATAATAGAATATTTACCAACAGAAATGATCTCACCCAGGCGTAGAATAGCTCCAACTGCTAATGTTAATATAAATGAAAAAAACAGAACAGGGGTAGCTCAGTGGTAACTATTCAGGCCTAGCAATCAGAAGGTCAATGATTTCCACTGCTGGGCCCTTTGGGCAAAGCCTTTAACCCTCAGTGGCTTGCAGTGTATACCGTTATAATGTTTGTAAATTGCTTTAAATAAATATGTCAGCTAAATGGCGAAAATGTAAGTGTACTTAATACTGTCCTAGTCACACTCATGATGGACTCTGACACACAAACATTATGAACTCAGACACATGCACAGACACATGATAGACTAATTTGGCATTTGGCACCTTAATCTGTTTATATCTTAATCTGTTTATATCTCAGCTGCTTTACCACTGTGGCTGTATTACCTGCATCTTTGCACATTTATTGCAACCTGTAAGTTTTTGCATTTTTTTGCTCCTTAATCAGTTTATATCTCTGCTGCTAATTTTCTCTACGCTGCTAACTGTATATCAGAATACATTTCTACCTCATGTACCATTTACACAGACTCTGTGACTCACAGACAAACACCAACAGCCACCAAATTAAGAACAAGACCTAGATTGAGAGAACTCACATTTAGTACTAACTGTACCTATACTGTAAGTCCAACAGAGGATGTGTTATAATTATAATTAAATTATTATAATTATAATTAAAATAATTACAGATGAAGTCATTAAATAGCCTGTAATTGGAGCTTCTCCTGTATTCTGGGGTCACAACAGTGGAGATTATCTGTACACCAGAACAGACACAGAGCCTACTCACAAGTACACCTCCCAACAGCCAGGTTGCCAGCAGCTAATCAAGTCCATTCATTAGATGTGTGAAGTTTATTTAACTTAATAAATAAGAAGTTCCTGTTTGGCTCACCGCTCTATATAAACTACACCGAAACATTGTACGTGTAGATGGCCAGCCCAACCAATTGGAGTTTCAAAGCAAAATGCTTAAAATTTAGCTGTGGTGTCCTAGCGTGCTAAGCGCCCAGAACTTTTCCACTTTTCTACGTAAATGTTCTAAAAATAAATGTTACAACACTCGAAAATATCACATTTATATAAATGTTCATGTAGTTTAGACTCACCAGTCGAATAGTGTTAAAGATCAGGCAACCCACTTCAGAGATGGAAAAGTGAATCCAGCAGAGACACTAAAAATGTCTGTGTGCACGTGTGTATGTTTTAGTGTATATATGAAGGTATTTTGGACACTCCCTCTCTTTTTTTCTGACCTGGCTGTGGCCACTCACTTGCCGAACACTGCTAGGACACAGACGTCTCCATAGCTCTAAGCCAATCAGATAGCTCAGGCAGACCTGCAGCCAGCCACTCATGCACGCTGAAAGCCACAGTGGCCATGAAAAACCTCAAAGCATCTCTTTTAACAACACGCACCCCCGAAAGCAGCCATTTATCAAATATGGGTCAGTCCTTTTCTTGTGTATGCAGACATAGCATCGGGTAAAGGAGAGAGACAATGCCTCTTTGTTTGTCTATACCGATTTAGTTTTTTTCTCTCTCTGTTCTCGAATGGACTTTCAAATTCAATTAACATTATGAAAGGGATTGAAATGACGGAGTAGAAGATACATAGTTATAAAGTATAAACTTTAGTAATAAACTATTTAAAAGTATGTTTTGAAGATTCAGTTTTGCTTCCAAGAATTTCCAGTTTCCAATCTCCAGAAATTTCCAGTTTATCTGTTATGGTCGTTGTTAATATAATGTTTGGTTAAAGGTGTTATGCACAGTAGTGTTGTTAGTAAATCGGCAGCTGTTGGTTAGTTTTAGTGCATGTTTATGCCCACCAATATGGACAGGAAACTGTAAATTTTATAGCTTTTTCCCCACATTTTTCTCCCCTTTTTCTCCCTATTTCCTGTCCCAAGCAACTTTCGCACGTCCCCTCTGACACATGTGCAGTAATCACAAATCTTTTCACCCACACAAGATGATTAGCCAAAAAGTAAAGTAGAACCCCCAAATCAGAAAAGTTGAGGCAGTATAAAAAAGATACTATGGTACTTATAGGACAATTCAGTTTCTCTAATACACCTAGATGTTTTTGGACTGTGGGGGGAGAAAACAGAGCTCCCAGAGGAAACCCACGCAGATACAAAACAACCTGCAAACTTCACACAGTAAGGACTCTGACCTTTTTGACCCAGGACCAGTGAGGTGACCGTGCTACCGGCTGACCCAAGTCTCGTTTCCTTTAGCTTGTTTAAAAACATTACACAGTATTTTTTTATATTAATAATGGGTTGAACTACTGGATGAAGTTTTCTATGATTTTTAAAATATTTTGTGTTCAACTATCTAAAGCAAGTTTTCACAACCACACTTGAACATTTATTAAATGTTACATCAATCATTCGAGAGAATATTTGTTACCCTACAAAGTATGTTATGTAATGTGAAAGTAATTTATGTTAAAATTAGTCAATTGGATTGTTCTTATATAAGAATGCAGAGAATGTGTGGTGGGTTTTATGCGAATTAATGTTGTAAGGGTCCTTAAGAAAAATCTGTGAATGGGTGATTCCCAAATCCTGAACCGCGAATAAGTGGGGGTTCACTGTTTTCTCTCTGCTTTATCCTATTCAGGTTCGCAGTGGGTACAATTTACTGGGTGAGAGGTAGGAAACACACCAGACTGGTCACTAGTCCAACACAGGGCAACATACACAGGGCCCCCTATTAGTAGCTCCCATTAAGATGACTGCATATTGTTGGACCATGTTAGAAAACTTGGGAGAACATGCACAGAAGAGAAAACCACAAAGAAAAGACCCAAGACATTTCATGTTTTGAAATTTAATTAATCCACTCCTGCATTTCAGGCCACCAACACATTCCAGGTCTTACTTTTTTGGAAGAAATGGGCATCCAGACTGTTATCAGCAACTAGTCCAAAAGCTGCTACACTTGTTGTGTTATTTTATAAAGTGACGACACGTTTGTCCATTTGATGCAGCCTTAACACTGTCTCAAGTTAGCCATGCATGCAAAAATAGCTGTTTGTACTTGGTACCCACGGTTTTGTGTTTATTTCTAATTTGGAACCGAGCTGGAATTGGAACTGGAAACAGCTGGGACAGTCAATAAACCTTTCTAAATCATATCTTTACAAAACATTCCTAATTTAAAGTTACTTTATACATTATATTACAGATATTTGGTGCATTAGAGTGTAATCATTTTTTACAAGGTAGCAGTGGTTGGTTTTATGTATTATAGAGGAAGCACATGTTTGTACATGGTACTCACCGTTTTGTGTTTCAGTGCTCAACACTGCTTTTATCTAAATAGAGGCAAACCCACCAATCTTGAGGAAAGCTTT
>JAYDZG010000036.1:16416559-16426750 GCA_034509265.1 Microcambeva bendego
CTTGTGTACCTCTGATTTAAAAAAGATGTCCTGTTCACAGCACTTTTCCTAATTTACTTTTACTTACAAAGTACATTTATGGTGAGTAGAAAATGTATGCATACTTAGGCTTTTACTTGAGTAATTATTCTACCAGACTACTAGTACTTTTGTACAGAACTTGTGTACTTCTGCCACCTATCTGTGCATAGTACAGGTGTGAATTACAAAGAAATTCTTTCTTTGCATCTACCAGTTTGTTTGTAAGCTGGGGTCAAAGTATGGTTGCATAGCAGAGTCTGGATTTGAACGGTCAATCTCCGGTTGATAGCCATGTCCCATGGAAAGAAATGTCCCACATTTGTTGGAGAAGCATGATCACAATTTCCAAGCACTACCCTGGCCCCATAATTTCTCAGACCCAAAGCCATTTGAGAATCTGTGGGATCCCCTCAATCGTCGTGTTCACTCTATAGGTCCTCCCCAAACATTATTCAGCAGCTGTGTGATGTACTGCAGTCAGCATGGCTCCAGACAGGCTCATACCAGAACATACTCAGTTCTTACAACATACTCAGTAACTCTCAGCCCATCTAGCTTCTGTCTGTCTTAATAATGTGACTTGAAAGTGTTCAATACAATGCTTGGAAGAAATTCAAATATCATTAAAACAAAGCCAACAGAAAAAGAGAATAAATGTCATTACTATGGCAACACCATGAATATTATTTATATAAGTAGTTACTGTAAGAGATTCTGCACTGCAGCCTGTCTTGAATTAACTAAGTGACAAATGAATTCCTGGACCTTTTTCATTCCTGGATATCCATATGATAATGCTATATGATAGTGTTTGGAACCATTATCACTCATCCTGGAAAGGATGCCACACACACACATTCAAAAACTTAAATCTATGAACAATTTTAATCCCTCAATCTACCTTAAGCATGATTTGACAAGTGGGGAAAAGTGTCTGGAGGAAACCTAAAAAGACATGATAAATTACTTACTGTGACAGGCTGCAACTCCCAGCAGTCTCTTTTCATGGATCTGACCCTGACTGAGTGTCTGAAGTGCTAAGATTCAACTGATTACTGACACCTAAAGCTCAATCGTGACATTTACTCCAGTTCAGAAGGCCCTCGGTTCCAGAGAGTTGTCACACAGAATTGTACTTTGCATCTTCATGCTGTTTCTTGTTTTATTATATTTTGTTATTTTATTATTAATTCATTATTACTGCTTAATCGGGGCATGGTGGTACTGTGGCTTATTGGCCACTAGGTGCTATAAGTACCAAGCCACTCGGATGCCACTCTAGTGCCAGTCCCAAGCCAGGATAAATAGGGAGGATTGTGTCAGGAAGAGCCTCCGGTGTATAAAATATTCCAACCACTGATGCAGATCACGATCCGCTTTGATGAATGGGGAGCAGCCAAAAGAAGAAAACAAACCTTGTATTTTGGCCAGTAGTAGTCTTGTGGGTTGAGCTTTGCGAGTTTGAATCCCAGCTCTGCCTGCCAGCCAGCCACTCTTGGGCCCTTAAACAAGGCCCTTAATTCTCTATGCTTTTGGGAAGCTGTACAAAGACACCCTGCACTCTGACCTTTAAAAACAATGTCTAAATTCACTTTTTAGGGGGTGTAGACCCACTACTAATAATATCCACAGGATAGGTTCTAGGAATCTAAAGAGTGCTTTTAGAGCTCACCAATGACAAACAAAATTTGCTATTTAATAACAGTTAACTTTACCAGCCAGTTAAAACATGGGTAAGTCACATGATTATGATCAGCTAATGTCTAGAGTAAGTGGAATGTGCAGCCATACAACAGCTAGATGGGCTAGGAGTGACTCAATAAGGTCCTGGTAAGATGTCACAAGATCGAGCTGGTCCCACAGATGCTCAGTTGGGTTCAAGTATGAGGAACTAGGTTATCTGGTCATGCTCTTCCAAACAGTGTTGGATATTTTAGCTGACATGCATTGTCTTGCTGGAGGATCTCATCCACATGTACTTATTAACCAACCCGGCCAGCTCACATAATGTGACTTCCTCCATGAACTACGTGCTGCAGTCATCTGATATTCAGAAAATATTCTGTTTTTAAAGAATATCACAAAAAAATAGTTAAAAAATCTCTCAGAAGCTGGAAAGGTACCTGGATTTGACCTGGAGATCTGGTTTGCAGTGCTAACCTAAATTCTAAATCCATTTGTTCCATCCATTGAGGAGAGAGAAGGGCAGAGTGGCATTCGCTCCTATCCCTGATGTGGTATAAAAGCGATGGGGTGCATACAGGGGGATAAATTTTGGGGGCTTAGAGGGAAAAGTAGGAGGGACTGGTGGGTTGAAAGAGGGCAGAACAAAAACAAGAGGAAAGGAGGGAAGCAGACCTTTTCTCTAGTGTTTTCCCCCCCTGGCAGACTTAAAATTAAATCCCTTAAAAGTTTAAATCCCTGTGAGAATCCCCGGCTCAGCCGCTCACTATTGGTAGGAATTTGTTGAAAAAGCTAAACTGTTGAGATTTTTGAAATTGTAATTTAATCTGCCATGTAATTGCTATTTGAAAAAATGTACATGAACATTGTTTTTATGCCCCCCACTTTTCATAGTCAATTATAATATGTAATTGGGATGTATGGATGTAAGATTGTTGTCAATGTTTTTGAGCAACTATCTTAAAAGAGTTTTACATATTCTCCCAATGTATGTTTCTTCCAGATACAGTATACCCTTGACTTACAATTGTAATTGGTTCTGCAATGTGAAATCCCTACGTTTTACACACAGAGAAATACTTCGTTAGAGCGGATGGATCTGATGAATAATCAAGAGTAAGCCAGTGTTGCCAGGTTGGGCAGATTTTGTTTGATATTGGCGGAGAAAACCCAGTTTGGCGTGTGAAATGCTAAACATCATCTGCTTTTCCTGTGCTGTTTTGTGTGGGTTTTGATGCTTTTGCCGGGGAACTAGCTGGCAACCCGGGAGTAAGCGTTCAACCCTCTGTACCTTGTTTTACTGAAGACTCTCATGTAGCTTGCGAGCTCTCTTTGCTCCTCTTATGGTGTTTCTTTGCTCTGACAGTGGGTGAGTGAGCAGACGAGTACATCTCTATTTTCACAAAGGGTCCTGTATTCAGCACCTGTAGGAACACCATGGGTGCACAGAAAAAATGAGCCAGATCTTCTTTCAGAGACTGTGCATGTGTTTCAGACGAAAAGGTACCCAACCACAATGTTTTAAAATCTATATATTAGACTATGTACCATTGCGTACCATTTTGTTCCCTCCCTACTCAGGGGGGAATGCTCCCCACTCATAATAATGCTTTTAATTTAAACAAAAAAACATACAACGGACTGCCGCTTTAATTCAAAATATTAGTAAGTTAAACCAATTAGTCACAGAAGTAATAATTAAAATAATTAAAATAGAATTATTCTGTGACAGACCTCCCAACCCCCATTTACTTAACCCTTTAACTTCTCTTAAATAGAGTTTTTATAAGTGTATATTTCCTAAACCTTAAATGATAAAACGGACATTACGATACAGTAAGTCCCCTACTTACAAATAATTGAGTTACGAACTTCTGTACATACAAAGTAGTCCTCAAGTTCAAAGTTAGCACTGAAGAAAGATGTATGAGTATATTTAGTTGTAAGTTCGGGCTCATCAGTGAACTTTCGGTACAGTAGACGTAATTGAAGATGCTAATGATTGTGCCACCTTGTCCTATACTTTTGAATGACATGATTCTAACACTAATAAAACCTGATGTACAGTAATATCTATCTAGATATCTAGACAGTAAGGAAGCTAGGCAGCTCACTATGTTTTCACACACACCCCACGTACGCCAGCTGTGTCACCTTATTGAGGTAAGATTAAAGATCTTATTACTATGAATTACTTTAGTTTATACATGTAATGTAATTATAAACTACATTATTATAAACTTTATTTCATGTACAGTACTTTGTTCAAGCACATTAAAAACAACCAAAAATGTTTGTTTATATAGGAATTTCCTAAAGTAGATCTGGTTGTACATGTACCGTACTGTAATCATAACACACGTCCCTCCCAGTACGGACTTACAAACAAATGGACATACGAACAGTTTCCTGGAACCGAACCTGTTCGTAGGTAGGATAATTACTTTATTAAACAATATTAAACAACAATACACAGTAGAACTGTACTGTAAAAAAACTAAAAAAATAAATCATATTTAAGGACCATACACCATACTGCATTTCTTTCTTTTTCTCATCACTACACTTTCTCTGCACCTTCTTATGGGACCATTGTGATGTTGAACATCATTATTTTGGAAGGAATGATGTGTTTCAAAGAGCTCCCTAGGTTTTCGAACACACCATCAGTCTTTAGTGGTTTTGTACTAAATAATGATTACATTTAAGAGCTGAAAGCAAGTACAGATGTATATAAAGATGTTTAATGTATGTGTATGTATAATCTCCACATTGAAACAAAAAGTAATACATTAAACAATAAAAACAGATTGTTGGATTTCCTTTCTAGTGAATCTGAAAGAGGAAAATGTTGGAAAGAATTAGAGCAAAGTGAAAAGACCAACTACTTCACATTAAACAAAGGCTTTCTCTGATTGAACAGGGTCCTAGGAGATATGTGAGAAACGTCATGGGTGGCAAATGAAACCAAAGTCATTGGGCAGATAGTCCAGACCGTTTAACTTGCCCAGCTGAACACCACCTGGCTGTTCGTCCAGCCTCTTTAAGTCTCAGCAGTCAGGAAAAGTAAAGAAACATGAGAAGTAGACTGAGGATGAAAAGAGAGCAGGACGAATAAAAAGATTGACCAACTAAGAGGATTAGCACTAGAACAGAGGTTCCCACCAACTCTATTCTTTTTTGTTTCACCACTAAAGCCCAACATCCAGATTACGACATGCAGCCATGTTTACTGCTGTGTAATCAATGCAACTTTTGCACTCTGTGCTAATTAGTACTGTGAACCTGCACTCTATGAAACTTGAGATTTAAAATATAAAGAAATGTGTGAGAGCTTCAGGCTCTGGGGTGGGTGTCAACTCAATGTCTACTGGACTTAGTGGGTCTAATCATAGCACAACCAACAATACATTTGCATCTTATGCAGCATAAAGGTTGTGGGTTTAAAAGAAGAAAGAATATCACTGCATGTAGTGTGTTGACACTGTCTACCAAGTTCATTCCAGATACTTTGTCACAAGTGTGTAATATAGAGAACACATTTTCCATTCATTATTTTTAGTTTTGCAAACTCGTAATACAACGCCAACCAAAAAGAATGTGTGACATCTGGGGAAAAAAATATATTAAAAGCAACTACATAGCACACAAAGTAGTACTAAACAAGCTACATTATAATACTAATACTAACAATAATAAATCAGAATCCTTTTACCCATGCATCTATCTATCTGCCATTCAAGATCCTAAAACAGTGTTTACAGATCCCATACACATAGTATGTGTGCCCTCTGCAGGCACTGGCAATTACACCTACTAGATAACAGCAAAGCAGGCCATTAGCAAGGCTGAACTCTACAATGGTTTGAAGGGCTCTTGGGAGCATGGCTATGATGTGAATATGATGTAAACAAGCTAAGCTGGCTTATTGTTTTTCTTTCCTCATTTTAACGCCTTTCCCTTGATCATATTGTTTCAACAATTATGTTTCTTCGTGTTTGCCAGATTCTGTTACTCTATCTGCAACAGTAAACTGCACAATTCTTCAAGACTTTGATCATAAGTACATTTTGACTATACATGACATTTTACCAGTACAGTTCACAGACCAGAAATGTGTTTAAATGATTGATAATCACTTAGATTATACAAATACATGTTTAGATGTATGATGAAATCAGCTGGTACTTGTGAATGTGGCAATTATTTGTGTACAGTTATAAAAACCACAATTTAAATATTTCCATTCTTTTAAGCTACATTACAAATGTTATACCGATCAGCTGTTGTAAGCCTTGACATTCCTGTTAGTGTAAACTGTTTGGTCAGACAGTCAAGATTAAGAGGCTTGTTATTCTTTCACATCAGGAAGATAAAGTGTCTGTTACGTTCAGTAAACATATTTTTATATTAAGCTTATATAAGAATAAGGGCTGAATAGCGCTGTTGTCTCAAATCAAAGATGCCTGTGTCTGAAAACATGCCGGAAACACTTTTTAAAAAACATGTAAATTTTATTTAGCTGCTATATGTTGTTTAATAAGGGTAAAGGGTTAAGTATGTGTGATATGTACTGTGATTTATTGGAGACCTATCAAGGGTGTGCTTCAGCCTGACACAGTGTATCAATCAAAAAGTTAAATTTTATTTAAAAAATTAATCAGGTGTGTATTTTACTATAATATACTCATGTATGTTATATACAGTATTAGTGTATCAGTGATCAGTGATCATTTCATGTTCATGTACGGTACAATTACCACACAGATGAAGTTTGTGGGTATATAATTTCTAAGTGTAATTAATATGTTGCTCTGTCACCACCATACCATATTTATCTTTTGAAAATGATGCTCATAGGACTGCCTAATGTCTTGATATTATTTGGACAGTGCATAATTATCCGCACATAGGTGCCACTAACATAGTAATGACAGAAGAGTGTGTTGTACTTGTTTAAGTTTAGAGCAACAGTATTGGGATGATATTGTCATGATAAAGACATCTGTAACTGTAACTTCACATCCATACTAGCAGGGCACATGTTCTTAATACAAAGCCAATAATTTTGAAACATTATGTAAAAATTCAACAAGAATTTAATACACTTATTCCAGAACAACCCACTCTGCCATGTCATTACCATGGTAGTATCATTGCAGTGATGAGAATGGTCCACCACCAAATGATCTGTTCAGTTGGGTGCTATGGGCTCTCTGTTGGCTGGTAAATGTAAACAGAGTAATAAATGGGCTACAATGTATCCCTACTAAATAAATATGTATGGTAAGCGTAACTCAATCAAAAATATGACAACATAAAAATATGGGAAACCATCAACTGCAGTTGTCTGTATGATAATTATCAAATTGTGACAGTTAGCATGAGCAGAGCTGCAGCCTGAGGCTTTACGTAATGATGCTCTTCTGCTCTCTTGTGGATTCTAATGGCGCTGCAGTTAATGATACTGCTTCTCAATGATGTGTTTGAGAACGCTAAAAGACGAAGAAAGAGTAAACGACTGCTTTCAAATGGGGCCTGTTATACACACTCGATGCGTCTCATTCCAGTAATAGAAGCTGGGAAAACTTTTCGTATTTCGGTTTTATCCTTTTATGGGCAAATGCTCTAAAATAAGCAGCACTAAGGCTACCAGCTGCTGAGAGAAAATGCTAACACAACCAGCTAAATACTTCTGGGCTCAGTACAGTTCAGTGCATTCCACCAGCACGAATTAACGTAGAATTTTACAGTACGAATTCCATCAACACTGAAAACCAAGCCCTATTTTTAATTATGTCATGTGTTACAATCTTTGAAATGTTGATATTATTTCCTCAAGTCAATTTAATAAAACAGTTACCTTTTTTAATAACGGTGTAGTTCAGTACATTTGAAAGGAATTCCATCAACACTGTGCAAACTAATCCCTACTTTAAAATGTGTCATATGCATGACACTGTTCAACACTTTGACACTTTGAATATTATTAAAAGGTGTTCCTGTTCCCTTTTAATTCGTAAGTACTTCCTTTGGTTGAATACCTGCCACAATTCAACCAATTTTAATGTTTTATGTCAGTGTAAACGTTTCGTACCTAAAAGCAAACTACTAGTTTCTGGTTAATACAATTTTAACAGTAGAATCAGATATCAACCTTGATTTTGCTGCACCCAAGAACAACCATCACAGGATCTACAATGGGTTCCACTGCCAAACAAAGAATTCTTCCTCTCCCAAGAGAATTGTGGGAATCGTATGCCCTGAGTACATCTGAAACTCTGTCTTATTCATGGATTAACATGCGTGCCTACAGTAACCATAAAGCCATTAACAGCCTACACGCATTTACCACAGAAACACTGCTGTGACAGGAGAAAAAGGTCTTGTAAAGATTACAAGAAATGGTTACATTTCCAACAAGACTCCAATTAAATAAAAATGTCATGTCTGCCTTCTGTGTACATAGAGAGTACCGGTACACAATCTCAGACATTCCACAACATACAGGTGGTTATTCATCAGGTTTCCCTCAGACACCGCCAATTGTTTTTGGGTGCGCATAACCACAACAATGAGAAAGTAAATAAATAAATCGATTTGTCTGGGTCAGTGTACTTTTGGTTTTGGTACCATGAAAAGAACAACAATAGAACATCAAACATTTAACTCATATCAAGGGGGGAATTAGAACTGTAAACTGTCATGTTACTTAAGCACCTGGAGGAAACCCACATGGACAGAAAAGGAAAAACACATAGTGCCCCAACCAAAAGCAATTTAATCTAAATATGAGCCAGTAGTCCTTTTCAGTAACTGTATGTAACATTTAATGTGACAATAATATAAACCCTTGAATGTGATCCTATATTTTACAATAAATCAAAATATCCCAGGATAGCTGTGTTCAGTCTAAACAATGCCTTTTTATTTACCTGTCAATAAGTCCATGTGCTAAATTAGGTGTTTAGCAATTACTTTCTCTGCTAGCTTATAAACAATGTGTAGATTAAATGGGCCTTGTGTAACCTAACAAATACACACATTCTCACACACTCATGCATATGGGGACATTTATTGAATCCAATTGACCTTCAGAACGTGGGAGGAAACCAGAAAAAACACTGCTCAGGACCTTCTTTCTGTCTTAGGTGACAGTGCCACCCACATAGGTCATGTGACATCTTCATATTTGTGTGGTTTACTAGATTTGTATGCTGCTGGTGTACTAAAACAGTATCTAGAAACAATAATTTTGATTGCATCTGATTATTATCCTATCATCTACAGACGACACCAGAGTAAACACACATAAATGGAAAGGGGGTGAAGATAAGGTTTTGATGCACAGCTCTAGCAGCCAATGGAGAAAATCGTTACAGAGATTGTGTGATTTTTTATCTTATCATTTGTCGCTTTGATGTTTGCTTTTACCAATCCACACATGTAAAAAATTAAAAGTTAAATGCTAAAAATGGAGATACATGTTTTTTATTGGACAGCAATGAAATGCAATAAAAAAAATATGGAACAAAAAATGCAAATACATATAGTCACCTGTTAACACAGAGAGCAAGATGAGTTTAATACTGTAACAAGCAATTCAGGTCTAAAATACTGCAGTTTAACCCAGACACACACACATCACACACTTCCAACGATGATTTGTTTGACTGGATTGTGTGTCGTCCCAGCTGCCTTCTCTTTCAGTGCAGCACATAAAGCTCGTACTATCTGCACTCTCAACTCAATTAGCCCATCAACTATGCTTTCTCTACCCACATCCGCCCCACTCTCTCCGAATCTCTCTCACCAGCTTTCGCTTCCCCCATCTCCTCGCAGTACTAGGAGTCAGCAATTCAACAAATGTCAAATGTCACTTAAAGATGTTTTTATAGCAAGTCATATAACATATGTTGTTGATACAGGTGGTTGAGTGGATAATTTCATGGACAGTAGGGGGGGACTCTGTTATCCCCGTTTCTGTTCCAGCTGTATTTCGCAGAAACAGTTTTATAGCGTTTTATTGGAATATGCCTAACAGAAGTTTAAAACTGAAACAGTGGATAGTGTAGATACTAGTTAAAAGCAGGCAAATATGAAAGCAAAATAGTGTGATGTAACTAGTCGTTAGATGGTTATTTGTGTTGTATTGTATTTTAACCTTAAAATGACATTTTAATGGCATTTCCAGGCATTTCATAATAAAACATTCAAAAAAAATCTCACTTTCAGCAAGTGGATACAAACCGAACTTGCTAAAAATTGGCAAAAAAAAAACCACTCACTCAATCTGGAGCCTATGTCAAGTTTTACTTAAAATGTGTTTGAATGAAATTTATTTTTACTCTAGTCTCTCTCAGCTATTCAACGGGCGCAAGGCACATGGTAACACCCTGCATGGGGTGCCAGTCCATCGCAGGTACCTACAGGACAATTCAGTGCCTCCAATCAACCTGGTAGCATGTCTTTGGACTGTGGGAGGAA
>JAYDZG010000036.1:16461298-16473460 GCA_034509265.1 Microcambeva bendego
ACCAGGTTTTTTAGAGAGACTAAATTGTCCTTAGGTACGTTGCCACTAAGATGCATAGACCAGTGCATTGTAGTGCCGGTCCCAAGCCCAGATACATATGAGGGTTGCCAGCAGGAACTTCTGATGTAAAAACTATGTTAAATCAATAATGCGGACCATGACCCAGTGTGGCAACCCCTAATGGAAGCAGCCAAAACAAGTAAGTATTGCTACACTGTTTTATGTTGTATACTTAAAAATTTTATAATATTATGTTTTGTCATCCCCTGATGAGTCACATTTATATGATGGCTTAATATATAACGACTGTGGCAGCATTATGGTCTGAGAAATGTTTATTTTCTTTTTTATTCTCAATGACCATGCATCCATGGCACCCTCAACCAAACAAAGTATTCACTGGGCTGGATGTGATCTTTCTGACTATGCAACATGTCAAGGGCTAGAAATGTCCAAGGTTGGTGTGAAGAGCATAACCTAGACTTCCAGGTTTTACCCTGACCCCAAAATTTCACCCCAGACTTGAACACAATTAAATCTGTACACCCCCTCCAGCAGCTGTGGGATGCACAGCAGACAGAAGGGCTCAAGATACCAGTGACAACCTAAAAGGACCTTATCATGCCCAGCCAGCACAGAACAAAGTTCCTGTCAGACTCATGCCAGAAGTTTGTTTATTAGTGAAAAAAAAACATCCAACAGTGTGCTACATAGATTTTAAACTTCTAATAAAATTAAGAAATGAAATCAGTAAAACAAATGTAATTCCTAATACTGCCATGATCTCAAAAGTGTACCACATTTCTGACCACATCTATAAACTGATTAGTTCTTGACCTTGACACTCAAACACTAACACCAACAAATCAAATCAACCTGTTATTAGAGAGGAACAGACAAAAAGATGTGGTTTGAACAAAAAACTGTAGCGCATGGGCTGTTGCACCGTACTTTCCCTAATGGAATTAAAAAGGCCCTAGTGCCTCAGCCCTCCTGGGTTTATGTCTACGACCCTCCTAGATGAGGCCCAGAGGTCCCATCTGACCATGAAAACGTACAATGAAACATGACAACAAAACAACAACAAAACAAAAGGTGCGACAACTTGCTGAGGGTCGTCAGCCGTGATTGACCAAGCTCCCATAAAGCCCTGTATGGAAGGACTCTGTAATGCCGACGACAAAGAGAACCGGTGTTTGGCACAGCAGATGTCGTCGGAACCCTAACACAAAACTACCCCGTAGCACTATCCCTCCTCTAGCACATTTGACAGCTTGGACATTAAACAAGCAACATTCTCCTGTAATTCCCCAATTCCAGACTAATCTATTATTTGTCACTCTTCTCAATTATGCTTGAGAGTCCAGTGGTAATGGCGAGCTTTACACCACTTCATCTGATGCTCGGCATTGTGTTTGGTGATGTAAGGCTGGCATGCTGCTGCCATGGAAACCCATGCCAGAAAGCTCCCACCATGCTTTTTCTGTTCTGTTCTTAATGCCAAAAGTGGTTTGGAACTCAGCAGAACGTTGGTGATTTCTATGTTCTATACTGCCTGTCACTTTGCATGGTCTTCGACTTCATGGCCTAATTGCTGTGATTCCTAAATGCTTTATTTTTATTATAAAACCTCTGTGAAGCATCTAAAAGGGAAAAAAATCCCAAACTGCACTACTTCACTTTGACTCTCTTTAGAAGGACTTGTTCTTTTAACAAATGTTTGAAAAGACAGACTGCATGATGCTTAATTGTATACACCTGTACCAAATGGACCATATAAAACACTTGAAAGAAGGTGCGTCCCAATACTTTTGTCCATATGACATATGCATTTATCAGGATATTCCAGATCTACCAGTTCACACCAGATGTGTTAGATTATGTGCAAAGTAATGAAAGTTCTTCCTTTTAAAAAACAAAGGAAGTGCACTGGGAAAATATTCTGCTCTTCTTCAGCTTAGCAACACAAAGCAGCGTAGGAGGCACAAGAGTGAGTGAATGCCAAAACCATGGAGCAGAAATGAAAATGAGAAAGAAGAAGAACAACAAATTATTAATTTGGTAGATTATTCGAAAAGAGATTAATACAACTTGAGAGACTGATCGAGCTGATCTCTTCTGGTTATAATGGGCCAACTAGAGGTCCATTCACAATGAGGTCTGGAAGACTGTTTACTGACCTCTTGTCTGAATGAGTGCATCTTTCACTTATACAAAACTCAATGGCTGTTCGTGTTTGAAATCTTTTGAGGGCCAATAACAGAGCCTTGTGATATTATTTGTGTGGTCTTACAGTAAGAACCGCTCTGGGACTAATAACACTAAACAGCCATTGATGACCAAGAAGACCACTCTGTGCCTGGCAGTTGTCATGGCACTATTTATTCCAAAGAGAAATACAAAAAGCAATTCATATATGATGATTTGAATAGTTTCAATAATTTCCCAAGATAATGCAATAACTTGTGAGAGTATATTTCTTCTTGATTTAGTCTCACATCCATGATAGACACACTGTTCTTGAACTGATTAAAAATGATTAGGTTAAATCTTGAATCAAGTGACAAACAATTAGTGATGTTTTAAGCTATTTGCTGTTGGTTGGTTATTAATGTCTCTGACAGTATTTATTGTGATATTTATGGATGTATTTATTTGTCAGTATCCGTTAGCTTCATTCATTGTTTCAAGACATTAATTCTTTGTTTTATCACCACTAATTAAGCGAAACATCATAACACAACCTGAACATGTGGCCAATCCATTACCAAACACTATAATGGCGAATATTCTCTTTTCAGTGAACCTTATTAATAAGAACACCTCCACTTCACCAGAGATGCTGGATTAAACCTTTGCAAATTGCACATAGAAAGACCATTCCATCTAGGAACTTAGCTTTTTATTACAGTAAGAGGACCGGGCTACCCACCAAGAAACTCCAATGTATTTTACTACCACTTTAGCCTGATGGTTGTAGTAGACTCTGATCTATCCAGTTAAACTGGATGCATGGTACTAATTTATCCCTGGTAGGACACAACCATACATTTGCTCACTCACACCTTTTGCATTTTAGGGATTCAGCAGTTGGAGTATCTGGATGGAGACATTTAATGAACAGTGAGTAATAAATGCAGACAAAGTAAATGTAAGTGATTGATAAGTTCGATGTTCCTGTACATCTCTCATTCTTCTTGCTTCTACACCCCACTACCTGACCCGTTGGACATCATTATTTATTTGGCCTTTTTTTATTCTGGTTGCCCTTCCTGACATGCAGTGCAATGCATTTCTTTGAGCATCCTTACTCACGCCCAGACAACCTGTAGCAAAGACTATTGGAAATGTACCTGCAGTCATGTACTTTGACTCCAGGTGTTGGTATTTCTGGTAAGTCAAATAACACAGACCCCAAACGTACACGCAACAAGTGATCCATACATAAATGTTCAAGTTTTTCCTATTAAAAGGAACAAAACGCGTCTTACTTCTGAGCGGTGGTTTGCTGGTTGCAAGTGCAGAAACGTGTCTCTGCAAGCCGAGAACTTTTCTCTCTAATGTTCCGGATCTATGGCACATGAAGGTGATTTCTCCTTCCAGCTCCTCCAGGATGCTGACTGACTGCCTGCACAGATCCGAGAGTTGTCTGAGGATGGAGCACAGGCTGTAGCCGCAAACATCCGCCAAGTCCGCAAACGGCGCTCCGCTACTCCTAAGCGCGCTTTTACACACATCTTTAGGGCCGATGATGCGTTTACAGAACGGCATCCTGCTTCTTTTCCTTTCACTTACTGTTGCACTTTTTCGAAATCTGCTAGTTTCTGGGCTTCCATGCTCTGAACTCGGGGGTTAGATCCGAGGAGCGGGTCCGGTACAAAACGCATGGTTTGGTGTCGTAGCTTTTATATCCACTGCATGAAGATCTGAGCGATATATGAGCGCAGACTAAAACAAGCTTAAGGGAGGATTCGAAAGTCCCGAAAATGTTCAGCAGGATGCAGTTAAGCTTCCAGGTACACATCCAGATTCAGGCATAAGTTCAGGTACGCGTCTCCATCCAATACTAGAAAGTAGCGTCGCTACAGGTAGTAAAGCTATCTGTTAAAGTTGCAGCGCCCTTAAATTTGGTTAAGTAGCTTTTAAAAAAAAAAACTAGTTCTGCAATTATATAATCTATTCGCGGATAGAGCGGCTTCATAAACGCTCCTCGGTTTGGAGTCTGCGAGTCCGAAAAAGAGCCGAATGAATGAGACGAACGAAAGCGAGTCAGTCCAAATAAGACCTATCTAACGCACTTAGAACTAAGAGTCAACTCCACCGTTTAGGAGTCGATTCCTTACACAGACACAAATTCGCAAATACAATACAAAACACTGCGTAAAGTGTGCTTAAGCTTGCACCAAGCTGCATATTGTATTTCACCCCTAAACTAACAATTTGCCAGCAGTGGCTAAATGTTGTGTTGAAGTTCGCTTGAACATTTCTAACGTGATGAGCAAAATAAATGTAAACAGACAGGCTCAGCGTGCGATGCTTTGATCAAATTGGTTTTAACTACTTTTTTATTGTTTTTCAGATACTTCCACCGTATTTGCAATAAAAATTACATGTAACTATTAACCAGTGAATCTTCAGGACAACAGCTGAAAAGAGACTTGTGGGATGACAAAACAAAAACACAGAATCTACTATTATTAGTAGTATTAGGCCTAGTAGTAGTTGAGGTAATTTACATTTCTATATAGCTTTTTGAACTTTTGGACACTGGTGTCGATAAGTAAAATAATTTGCTTACATTTCTTCTAAAGATAAATTAGCCTTTAATATATCATATTTCCCAATTTAAAGTTTATTTTAATGAATGCAGTCGCCAACTTTGGTTTTGGTCACGTGTTCAGAATCGAATGGTTTAGAGTCTCGAATAAGAGTCGATTCTCATATTCTAAGCGCTAATAACTGCCAATTAGATCCGAAGTGTTTGAACCAATTCTTCGTTCAGATTCTGCTCGCTCAGTATAAAATATAAATATCTGTTTTTAACATCACTATTGAACTAATGTAGGTACACTAAGGTAGTGGGGTAGACATCAGACCCTTCTAATAAATACTTACCCAAAAGAGGTAAAAATAACAGCTTGGAGGAATTCGCTTTTTAGCTAAACTGTAGTTTAAGGCAATATTTAATGGTCAAATTTAGGGGTGGCTTTAGGGGTGTCTGAAATCATGTTTTCATTCAAATTAAATTATATTTTGTTAGTAAATGTATGCCAGGTTAACTTCTGTGTAGCTAGGTCCACAAAGTTCACAAAAGGTCTTGAATTGAAAGTTTTGAATTAACTGGCGCTCACATCTACAGTCTCACATTCTGAAGAAAAGAAAGTTTATGAGTTACAGTTTGAAATAGAGCTTATGTCCAATGAGAAAGTATGTTTGGCAACCTTGAGTTTTAACAGCTGCATTCCAACACTGGAAAGAAAAAAACACCCAGGTTTAAAAGAAAATAAAAACCTTACACTCAGCCCAGATGTTGGCCACTCCCAAAGCTCACATCTGGTGCATGAGATGTTTTCACTACAGCCTAAACCATAACTTGGCTCACCTCATGTTTTGTTTATGTTTCCCAGAACTGGATGATACTTGGTGAACTAGTGAAATTCTGCGGGGAAGAGCATGTAAAGATAGTGAACGTCATCTATGTCCACTTGTCTTATTAAACATCTTGCATGGATTTATGGACGTCAAAGACTTATTGATTGGAAACATGTGGGGGCCCAGGCTGGACTGCTACAGAAAACATGACTGTCTTCATTGTTCCCAGTCCCCCCACTTTACTACACTCTAGCCAAACACATGAGTACAAGTATTCCTGAAGGACCATAGGATTTGACCTTACTTGTGCTCATCAACATTATTAAATGGTTTTGTTACTATCTGATTGTCTATTTTTCCTTTTCCTTTCTTTCTGGGGCACCTACTGGTCAAATGCAATCCTGAAACTAAAGATCTCTGTAATCAGATTAAAGTATTTTCTTTTGCACTTTAGGGAGGTCTGGTGGCTAAAAGCAGAGCATGTCAATTAGGGTTTTTATAGTGCTAATATTTACACACTTGGGATGCAATATGCTTTACTTGAGGTCTGTATCATATTCCAAGCTTGACTGGAAAGTTAGATAGTATCAAACTGCTAACATATCACATTAAAGTAAATGTCTTCTATGTGAGAATGGACTACTATAGCCTAAGTGCTTTGTCAGGTGAGGTTTTGTGATTTTGAAGGCCAAAGCATAGTTGTTGCATCATTTTTATGCACGTGTCTAATTTTTGATATATTATAAATCTGAAAGCCAACCATAACCAATCATATTGACCAAGTTTTAAAAAAATGTTGTAATGTTTGCATATAAATGCCATCATCCACCCTTATCTCACAGTGAACAACTTTAATTTGGGTTATACCCACACACATGGCATCAAACTTATTAGTCTTAGTAGCTGAAGCTTCTTCCATTCTTTTACATATTTGAGTTCAAACCCAGGAACTTCTTGCTGTGAGGCAACAATGCTACCCAGAGTGCCACCTGTGACCTGTAATATCATTTAATTTCCTTAATGCTTACTTTAATTGTATGCAGGAATACTTTTAGTAATAAGCCGTATGCCCAAAACTGCTTCAACACTTAAAAGACCACCTGAACAACCCAAAAGCAAACCCAGTGTACATTAAAACCAAGGACACCAGGCAGTGTGTGGGTGTTAAATTTTGGACCCAAGCCCTAACAGTGCTGAAACAGGATGAGCTGAGCCATACTGCAGTGCTGTGGATCATCAGGCCAAAGACTTCAGGACAGACAGGCTGAAACCCAGCAGGACCCATATGGCATTTTGGAAATAAGACAGAACAAAGTGGAACACATATGCAGGTGTGCATTCCTCTACTGAAGGAGCTCCTCAAGGACAGTTATGGTCATGATTCCTTACAGAAAAATGATTTTGCAGAAAATCGCCACAGACCATTACTCACTCCGTATCCTTCCTGATGCCTGTATCATGATCCAGTATGACCGGTACAGCAGCAGGTCAGTGAAGCATTCTCTTGAAGAGTTGCACAAACCCTTTACAGCCTTCCAGAGCATCCTGGGATACTACTGGTGTATTAATATGTGGCTAGTGTGTACACAGGTCCTGAATGGTATACTGCTGCAATTACTGATCGTTGGCATCTGCAGAGATGAGATAATGGAGATTAGTGCATGATAGTGAAGTAAGCAATAAAGGAAGCAAAATGTGATCTGAGAATTGGAATAGGTGATTTGGAAGAAAAATTCTTCTAATCATTAGTGTACTCCTGGTAACCAGTAAAGTGCTTCAAAGGCTCACTGCAAACATCAATGAAGAAATCTTACTCCATACTCCAATTCTTACTCCAGAAGAATGCATGCCCTTTAGATGAGCAGAAGTATTGGAGCACTGACATCACATTTAAAGGAGCTTCAATGACATCCACATACTAAATCCACAAGTATTAATCTCCATTTGACTGTAACAGCTTTCACTTCTCTAGAAATGCATTTTAAAAGATTTTCAAATGTTTAAAACTTTGTCACATACTGTTATTCGACAAGTCTGACCCTCTTCCTCTTCCAAATCAATCATAAACATTTTCATATTTTAAGTTTAATTAACCCCACTACATACCAAGCAACCTCCAAGCCACTGGTACTGCTTGGTTTGATCCCCAAGCAAGAACAGCATAAAGCTTTCATCGCTGTAGTGGCACCCAAGTGGAATAAATGTCCTTTATAGGGGCCAACGTCTGTCTCCTTCAGTCTTCAAAACATGTCTGCCAAGCATTTAAATGCACTTAAAACACCCATTAAAATGTTAACAGAAATGATCAGTTACTCCACAGAACAAGTTTAAACATCTTCATTGCCCAGTAGCACTGGATTTGCATCACTCCAGTCATTAAAAGGTTAAAGCCAGAAGAGCTTTGGAAGAATTGGAAATTAGAGGCAGCCGCACTTGCATGTAGCTTTTTAAAATTCTATTATTAGGTGTTCAACACACTTCCATGTAACCTTTAATTATCCCATTACTTTTAACATTTAAAATAATGGCTAATATACTTGGATTATTTTGAACCTATTTTGTCACTGATCCAAATGTACTACAATCTTTTTAAATAAACACTGTCAGTTCATTAAATACACTGTGGACTTGTTGAGACACCAGCACAAAAAAAACACCCCAACAAGACCCAGCAAGTACAATGTCAAAGTGTGCTTATAAGCAACAAAGACAAAACGGTTAAGCTTATTACTGCCACAGAATGGACATATGTTAGAAGGGAGGCATGGGGTGATCCAACTCTTTCTGGAGCAGAGTAAGGGTTGTGCAGCCATAAGTGGAAAAAGTCCCAAAACTGATACAAAAGACGACAAAGCAGACTTGAAAAAATAAATAGTAAACAGTGAACTTTACATCCAATAAACCAGACGTTCGCCACTATTTTTGTAAATATTTTATTTCAAACATTTGTGAGCTAGTCCTAAGTGGGCTTAGCTGCTGCTCTGCTTAGCAGCCAGTCTCTTGTCTCTCTCCTCAGCAATGGTCAGACGGATACCCTTTCCACGAGGGATGGACACCCATGGCTTGTTGCCCTGAAAACAACCACAAGAACATTAATATGGAATTCATTTAAATTACTGCACCTCCATTAACATTACAACTCACCGAGGCTACAGACTAAACTTTTCACTTTTAAGCTGCCAAACAGATGTTGATTTAAATGATTCCGCATTGTTTCTATCTAGACTATGCATGAACAATTCAATGGTTCTGGTTATTTTAGATATTTACTGTCAAACAGTTAAATAACTAGTGAGCAGACATGCCAGCAGTAGGCACTGATATTTCCACTACAAACTGCATTCATCAATACGTTTTAGGTCCACTTAAGTGCCAGAAATGTAGGACGAATAAACAGTGATGGACGGGAGTCATTTGCTCACCTTGCCAATGACAAAGATGTTGGAGAGCCTGGTGGCAAAGCTGTTGCCGGTGCTGTCCTTTACGTGCACCACATCAAAGGAGCCGGGGTGCCTCTCTCTGTTGGTGATGACACCAATACGTCCCAAGTTAGCACCACCAGTCACCATGCACATGTTACCTACAAACAGCAAGAAAGAGGAAATTACTCATAGAGCTGAAATTCAACACTTGTTAAGTGGAACCATTCATTTTACATTAAATAATGAGGCCAAAATACAGAGTACAAGTAGAAATCCCCTCATTTAAGCGGCAAATCTTAAAAAGAAAGTGAAACCAAAATGAAGTCGGTGTATCGTCCACTTTAAATTTATAAACAAAGTTTGTTTAAAGCATCCACATATCCGATTGTTCATTTTATCCTTGTACACTTGTGTAGAGTTGATAAATGTAAAATAAATGAATTTATTTGCTCCCAAACAAAAGAAACATTCAACTAACAATTATTTCAAGTTGAACAGCTGATTTAATAAAGGAGAGCCTTAGAGTGAATGCTCATGCAGTTCAAGTGTAAGGAACAAAAATAAATAAATGCATGTAATTATTGAAGCTGGTGCATGTGTTTAACAGAATAACCTTTTGACCATACGTTTTAAAGCTGAAGTCTGTAAGATTACTTTAAAAGTAAATTAAAAGCGTAATTCCTGAGTGGGGAGGAAAAAAAACTAATCAAATGGTACAAGTGTGCTGGTGCGACCATGCCTCCACATTCTAACAAATTTTAAAACATTATGGTCATGTAGGTTTCCAGCACCCCCCCAGGTGCACTTGTCTGCTCAGTCACCCACCGTCAAGAGTAAAGAAACACCAAAAGAGAAGCAGAGCGAGAGCATGACTGTCCTCGGTAAACAATGACCCGAGCGCTAAACTCCAGGGTTGCCAGATTGCAACAATCCAGACCAAAACAATTTCAAACTGCCTAGAAGAATGAAAACACACAATATCGGACCGGCAGATGTTCAGCAATTTACATGCCAATTAATGTTTTCCCTGGCAAATGTCTTGGCTTACTCGACGGGAGATGCAGCACACGTCACGTTTTAAAGAGTATTTCTCTGCATGCAAAACTTAGATTGCATCTTTGAGTAAAATTGCTAGGAGAAGCACTGAAAGTGGCATGTTCAGCTGTAACAAGATGCCAGCAAATGACTACACTGCATGCGGCTTGTAAATATCTCTGTAAATATATGTTTGTGCCTAGTAACAGCCAGCAGACTTTAACTATGCAATACATTTAATTTTAATAACATATTTAAAACGGTCAGTTGTTTAGTCAACTGTCAGGAAAAATGTTGATACTAACCGGTATCAAACTTGATGAAGTCTGTGATTTTGCCAGTCGCCAGGTCAATACGAACTGTGTCGTTGGTCTTAATGAGGGGATCAGGATAACGGATGGTGCGGGCATCATGGGTCACCAGATGAGGGATCCCCTTGGTGCCGATGAGGATTTTCTTCACCTTGCACAACTTGTACTGCAAAGCCAAACCATTTATTTGCAAAAGTCACACACAGACCATAAAGTATGTAACTACGTCTCTACATTCACCAAAGTTCCATGAAAGTGCATAAGAATGTTTTTGTTCATCGCCAATGATATGGCAGTGCGACTCACCTTGGCCTCCTCATTGGTGATGCGGTGGACAGTGAAACGTCCCTTCACGTCGTAGATCAGACGGAAGTTCTCGCCAGTTTTCTCGATGCTGATAACATCTGCACAACGGTACACAACATGGTCACTCAGAAGCTTGTTCATCTTAAAGCACTTGATTTTAAAGGTCTTGGTAACTTTTCTCATGCTGGAAGACTGAAAGCAAAATGTATTCATGCACACCAACATGTACCAGCAGAAAACATTTAAGTTTATTTGCAGAGAACGTTTTTTAAATAATTTAATCTGAAAGCAGTTACAGATACATTTTTGTTTATAAATTTCAGTGAATCATTAAAATAAAGCAAACTTCACTGAATAATGGTTCGTCAAAGACAGTACACCCATCGGTTTGAATAAATTCTACTTATTGGTCCATTTAGGTCTAAATAGGACTTGGTCTGCTCTCATCAAAACAGCATGTCCATAAGTAGACAACTGTTGCACACTTGACTCAAAGATGGACAAGACAGTAATATTCCTATCCTATATTTTATAAAAGCAGCCCTAGAGATTTTTTTTTATTAGAATATTAACGTCATGTTTTTCACCCAAGTAACATTCATACCAGGCACACTGTAGTTATTCATTAGATAAATTTATATCAAACAGTCATGAACAATTTAGTATACTCAATTAACCACACGTGTTTGGACTGTGGGAGCACCCAGAGTAAACCCACACAGACATGGGGAGAAAATGCAAACTCCACACAGAAAGGACCTGGAATATTAATGAGGCAATATTAATGAAGGTTAAAGGTTAAGGCATCCGGGATCACATGACTGATGAACAAGAAAATTTCAGGACAATGCATGTAAGGGATGCTAAATAATTTTCAGACAAAATAAATATTAATTCAAAGCAAGAATTAAATAAGAATTGAACAAAATGTATCCAACCAGCATCAATAGCTTAACAAAAAGGAATTTCTTTTATCTTCAGACATTGTTTCACATTTTGTAACAAGGTACTGTAATGCTTATTAAGTAGCTTGCAGCCAGAAAACAGACAAAGTCTGAAGGTGGAAAACTACACCGAGAGGTGATCAGAAAATCTGGCGATTGCGGAACACAAACATGAATCTACTGATGAGCCACACAAGCAAGAATAAGATTTACAAGCTTGTATTTCAGGAAATTACTTCAATAGTCAAGCCTATTCACAAAGATCTGCCCATCAGAAAACACCATCGCATTTAAGCCAAAAATTTTCAGCACAATGGGTTAAAAACAATTCATGGCCTCATAAATTAGTCAATTTGTCATGCATACCTATATAAACACAGATAGTATGACAAAATTAAAGAGGGAAGTTCTAAATTATTTAAGAAGAGAGGCACAGATACACATTTCTGAGTGTATATAACTTGAAAAAAAAAAAAAAAAACTTTTTATAATTTAAATTATAAAGCTGTTAGAATGTATACGAGCCTTACTATATTAACCAAAATAACAGCT